>QFEU01005706.1:0-12988 GCA_003316345.1 Tricholoma terreum | reverse complement strand
CTACGCGCATCTCGCTTGGGATCCCTTTAAGAAAAGTGTCCATGATGTTGTATGCGTTGGGGTACACAGACATATTCTGTGCATGGTCGATTAGGGTGTCGTAGAACCCTTGTATTCCCAGTTGTGGGGTGTATCGTGCCGTAGCATACGCGTCATGAGCCTCTTGCATAGTTGTGGCATGGACGAATCGATCATACAGCCCAGTTATGACCTGTTCGAACTTCCAATCCGGTTGGGTACGGTTCGTGTGGATTACGTGCCGATTAAACCATTTCTTCGCTTCGTCGATTAAGAATTTGGGTATACAGAAAAGGCGTTCTCTGTCGCGATCGTCGCTGCCGTACTGGATGGCTTCCAGCATTACCACTAGGTTGGTCACCCAGTTCTCCAACTCCGAGAAGTGGGCGGAGCCCTTGTACTTTCCAACGGAGGTATGATCAGCCCTCCGTATCTTCATCCCTTCCGGTGGTCGTAGCCTATGAGATAGGTGATCCCGACACAGTCGTATGAGCCGACCATGCATCTGGTCATGGTGGTGTTCGGTCGTTGCCTGTATGCCAGGTGTGTACATCCTGGCCCGTCCTGGGGCAGGCATTGAGTATCCGCGATGTGTATTGCGTTTGGGTCTTCGAGGAGGTTCTTCTCCTCCCTCGTTTCCACCATCAGGTGGTCCCCCATTGCCTCCACCTCCACCTCCACCTCGTGGCATCCCGTTCCGTCCAGTGGAGTATGGAGTTCTTGGATTTCTACGAGGGTCATTGTCACCCTCATCATCTTCATCATCGCTTCCACCATCAGATGGTTCTTGGCCCATCACTTGTCGGTATGTTCGTTCCATGACGTCCACTGGTTGGCGTCCTTCGAAGGCTATCCCCTGGTCGTCGTACGCTGATGCTCCACTTCGGGCTAGGTCCTCGTTCCTAATCCGTTGGTACACGATCCTATCCGTGCGGTTATCCGCTAGGGGTACACAGCCCGTAGGTGGCATCCGTATCCTTGTGTTCTCCATTCGTCTCCTAGTCGGTTTTCGACTAGTTGTGGTTGTTTCGTTTATTCGATTGTCCACTTTCTCTGGGGCTATCCTGCTGCCATGTCGTTTGGCTGCGGCCCTTCGTCGATGGTAGGCCTCATCCGTCTCGTTAGTCTGCCTAGGTGCATTGATGTGTACTAGCGCATCCTCTACCGCTGGGTCGATTATCGTCACATTACCCAGCACATGTTGTGGGGGAGGTATTCCACCCTCCCATGGTTCTTCCTTCAGCGGTGACAATGGTGCCTGTGTCGTTATCGGTGAGGATTCCATGTAATCCTCTATGTTAGTGGCGCTTGGCGTTGTCGCTCTTGAATCCGAGGTCTTCGATGCCACCTTCTTTGCGAGTAATGCCCCAAACACGCGCACATACATCTGCCTGTATTCAGTAGGTCCTGCAGGAGTATTCCTCAGCATTATGCCGAGGATGTTCGTGGCTTGCGCCCCTGCTATCCGTCGCATCTTCTCCTTCAGCGTCACATTAGTCAATGGTGACTTATCCCATAATTCATCTATTGCCAACTCCGCTTCATCGACGAGTTCTACTTCCATGTCACTATCGACATGGTCTGTTCCGTATTCAGCCACCTGTCCTTGTTGGTTGCTAGTGCTCGCTATGGGGGGCTGGGCCCTCCTCTCGTGTTGTTGCATGGAATCGGTTTCACGCCTGGGTGTTACTGTTAGGTGGGTCTGCGATGCTCGACGTCTCCCTTCGCGCGTACGCCAGTCCGGCGTACTCTCCATCGGCGTCGTTGGTATTCGACTTGGTCCGGTTTGGCTGTCCATCACGCGTATCGTTGTTCGGAAAAGGTCCACTACGGGACCTTCTCGCCGTTGAGTCTGTGGGAGCGTCGTATGCGCTCCTTCGGTCATTTCTTGACATATGACGGCTGTCGCCATCCGGTTTGGTTGGGTTTGAGGTTGCTTCGGGCTCGATTTGGTTATTTCTTTGTTAAGGTGGAAATAATCAATTTCTTGATGATACCTGTTGATATTAGTAGCTTCCAGTAGTCAGGAAGCTCAAAAAAATGTAACGGTTAGTTACAGTATGGTTAACTTATACTCACAAGGCACCCAACAGAGCTTGACTGATCTAAAGTCTGCTATGTCGGTTACATGTAGTAAATAATAAGTTGTTATCTAACATAGGTAAACATGTCCAATAAGGCATTGCCCAAAGGGCAATGCCAAACACATATAAACCCCCGTTACACATGGCTTCCTTGAACTTCCCTTCACTTGAAAGGCTGTGGATGTATTGCTCAGCATCTTCGTGACTCAACTCGAGTCCTGTAGGCAGAATCTTCGGAATAGATGAAAGCAGGCATATGAAAGCATTCGGCAGAAGTGCAAATTGCTTTGTTTGAAGGGCCCCTGTAGCTGCCGGAAAGGCTCGGAACTGATGACCGTGCATGTGTTCAAAGACTTGAACAGCAAGATAAGAGACTGCAGCAATGTTTGATGTGTCGGTAATCGACCCATGCCTTCCATTCTTGCCACCTGTCTTCGAGTAGAGCACATTTACTACTGCAAGTCAGCATTACATTCATCATAGGCGACCAATGTGCGCACACCATGTCCAATCCTTAAGCCTTCATCCATAAAGATAAACCCATAGTCCTGCAGCTTCAAAGGCCTGAAAATCGTCACCTGAGCATCAATTGTGTTGTTCAGATTGGGGACCTTAGTGTTCGTGAATGCCTTTGATGCTGCTGACAAATATGTATATTACGATGAACAAAAAAGACTAATGCATAGATCAGGGATCGATTGAGCTTACAGACATATCGAAATAGTTGTAATATCCAACTGCACCATGAGACCTTGTCCAGACATGTATTTAGGTACCCTCATCATAAGGCATGCTTGTCCGGAATGCATATGTGACTGTTTGCCCACTCACCCCCAGATTTGTCTGGAATGGACTCTAGCCTTTCAGCCCAAAAGATTCAAAATCCGTCCGGATCCGTATCTAGCCGAGGTATGTATTATCGGGGGTCCTTTTTAGGAGCCTGCTCTTCTTTCAGTATTTTTGATGATTATGTAAGGTCACGGGTGCCACTATTTGTTTTGGTTGTCAATATCGTTGTGTGGTCATGCGTGGCAACTATTCTGTAAACTCTTCGTCATTCAACCACGTTGCAATTGCTGCGCGCATGGCGCCGAATCCCGTCTCTGCAAAGCCTGCAGCAGCATCAAATGCTGTACAGTCGCTCTGGAAGGCATACAATGACCAGACTACTGACAGACTAAAGTTCATCGATACCTTCCTTTTCTTTCTGATGCTGTCGGGAATTGTGCAGTTTCTGTACTGTGTTCTGGTGACAGACTATCCTTTCAACGCTTTCCTGGCTGGGTGGGTTGGATAAACTACTTTCATGCTAGTACTTATCACTTGACCTAGCTTTGCGAGCAACGTTGGTCAGTTTGTTTTGACAGCATCGCTGCGGTCGCAAGTCAATCCAGAGAATAAGAATGAATTCCTTGATGTTTCTCCAGAAAGGTTCGTGATTCGTAACTGGTTGACCCTCCCCAAGCCACTTGATAACAGTCATGTTCCTGTAGAGCATTTGCGGATTTTACAGTAGGGTCTATTGTGCTGCATTTCTTCGTGTATAACTTCCTAGGTTGAAGAAATGCCAATACGGAAGCCACACGCGTTACAATAAGGCATGGATAGGGATTCTGTAGGGATTCTGTACATATCATCAATTTGTGTAAGATGACCTGCGTGCTTGGAGCTTGACGTTGCAAGGCAAAGATCGGCATGGGCGAAGTTGTTAATTTTATCGCCTCCTCTCAAACGAGGACGAGCGCTGCAACACGCATGAGTCTCAGACGAAGCAGTAAGCAGTAGGACTGATGACACACTCCCAGTATGACGACTGCAAAATCAAACACATATTCCCCTGAGATAACTTCAGTAACTAGTCCAATATGCCTTGGGATGACGGTCGATACCGGTTTCAAGATACGACCGGAGTAATTCTGGAAGACTGATGAGGTGACGCAGAAAAAGATGTGAATGGTAACTTACGGCGCACATCTTTGTTTGGGACTTGTCCAAGAGCCGGTCTAAGATCATACTAAGTCGTGAATCATAACGGGCTGTGGGACTCGAGGCGGGACACACGTTAATCCGGTGGTTCGTCGAATGCCTGCAAGGAAAGCGCTGATGAGAAGCGCGTCAATGCCGAGGTGAACTGAAAGAAATCAGCTGGAATGCTCGAGTCAGAAAAGAAGAATAGCGAACCAAGTTTTCCAATCATAGTGCCAGATGCTAAGAGTCGTTTGTTACATAAGCAACAATGTCGTCGTGCTTTGGCCACCGTGTACCTTCATCTCTAGGACGACGCCCATTGTTCACTTACCTGCGCTCAACAATGCCGTCAAGGCCACCTTCTCCGCCTTTCGGGAAAGGCTATTTCTCCACGCCTTTCGAGCGGTTCGTTCGAGACGAACCCTCCGACTGGACGAGCGCTTTCACACTTCTGGGTACGCTCAACCAGAACTACCAGTCACCATGTGGCACTTGACTCTGGTCTATCCAGACACCCTGGAGACTTATTTTGATTCACATGTCGACCTCCTCCAACGCAAACTCCAGAAACACAGCGACAGGCTAAAGATGAAGGCTGAGGAGACTTTCAAGATAAAGGACATGAGCATCAATGACTTATCGGGCGACATGTTGGCGGAGCACTTCGAACGCGAGTTCAAGAGCTTTAGATTGAAGGTACGAGGCTGGGAGATATATGTATTCATGAAGTCATGGCCGGTTTTTTGGTCTAGCTTTCTACGCGAATGACGGGTCTAGCCGCGTCATGGCAGTCCGCCAAACTAGTCCGAACGCGTGAAAAAGTGTCATTCTTTTTTGGTGTCATGAACCTGGTAATCTCTGCCCTTATGTTTGGCATGGCACCGCAGTACGTCATCTTTTCATTTCATACGTGGATCGTTATTTTACGCGACATAGATGGATGCATATCTGGTATACAGTCCAGGGATGCTACCTTCTCCCTCTACGCTTTTACCAATACAAGAAACGCGCATGGCACTATTTCCTCTTCGACCTGTGCTATTACGTCACGATCCTCAATTTCATATTCATTTGGTTCCTTTCGTCGAATCCGTCCCTCTTCATTGCTTGTTATTGTCTATCTCATGGATCGCTTGCGAGTGCAGTCATTACCTGGCGAAATAGCTTGGTGTTTCACGACCAGGACAAGGTCACATCGCTCTATGTGCATATCTATGCCCCGTTATCGTTCACGATTATCAGGTACGCGAATTTGGTTTGTGCATCTGGGTCAGCCTTTGCTCATTACCTAATTCGCATAGGCATTTCTATCCTAATGCAGCAGAACGATTCCCTGCATTAAATGCCCTCCCACATTTAGAGCCAGTCAGAGCTCTTCTGTTGAGTGGGGGGATATGTCAGTGTTGTCTGGTTGTCTCGATCCTCGTACCTGACTTCTTCTTAGACTTGATCTGGCAGTCGCTGTACTGGAAGGTGGGCTGAATGAAGGTACGACAATTCTATTCGCTGACGATAAGCTACTTTCGATAGTTCCTTCTTGTCGATCGTCGTGCCAAAATTGAATCAGGTCAACGCGCAACATCTTTTTCATATCTGCTTAATGACAAGCGTGGGCTTATCGGTCGGCTGTTGTCATCTGTGCCTCCTGATTATCGCGAGATGTCATTCATGGGCGGTCAACTTGGTCAGGGTTTTTCAACAACTCGAAGCTAATGCTTTCTAATCCGTCATTGTAATTTAGTTTATGCACTCCTCACCGAGCTCCCTGCTATCTTCTTATTATATGATAGCGCATTGTGGAGTGGTATCTTCCTTACTGCGATATTCGCGGTGAGCGTCTGGAACGGAGGCGGTTTTTACATTGAAGTTTTTGGTCGCAAGTTCGTATTTCCCCTCACTTGTAGTGTCACCCGATTCGGATCACTTTTGCCCTTTTCTGAGCAGATTCGAGCGCGAGCTAGAGGCTCTCCGCAAAGAGCTGGCGAACACCATCGCACGATCGGGCAACTCCACGCCTGATCAACTTGGCCCTATTCGAAGCGACTCCGACTCGTCTATGGCTTCGTCTCCGCTTATGGCTGATGGAAGTCTACCGAGCGTGACGCCTCTGGAATTGAGCCCCAAGTCATTCCCTCGACAAGATTCGAAGAAAGATCAATGAATTGATGTATTTCAGTCTGATATTACTCATCTGGCGGTTTCTATGCATCTCATCCCCTGCGTTTGCTCTGCTCTGATGCATGTTATATTCTACCACTGCATGATTAGTTGTTGGTCCTCATTGTCATGGGTTACGGTGTTGTAACTTCAAGTTGAGTGATTTCTCACATTTGCAGAATTGTCCATTGAGCAGTACATTCGCCTTTAACATTGAAGTTCTCCCATTCTACACCACTTCCTCTCCACCCTGAGAAGGGGCAGCTTTCCCCGATTAATGCACGCTTAGCAATGCAGTAGTCTGGATTAGATTGTTTGGCTTCAAAATATCTTGCGGTAGATCTGTAGCTAGTTAGCATCATGGAAAACAAGGGAATATGACTCACGGTGTTATAGGAAGCCCTAGACCTGCCAATGCTTGCGTATATAGTTGAAACAAGGACACTTTGGATATTCGCGGCCTAGCATCTGTGTAGAGAACGTACAAATAGGATAGGAAGAAGCTTGCCTCGACTTCTCTCTGAACCGGTGCTTGGGGGGAACCCCACGTCTCAGACCATTTATTAGTACTTCGAAAGGTTTCTCGGAGTCGGAAATCCAACATAACGCTGATGACACGGAAGATCTGTTGAGATTCAGGTAATGATGAGAAGCGAACAGACATTCGTTGCACGATGCACTGGATAACATCACTTCCATTGCTGGACGTGAATGTGTAAATCGATGAGAAGTGAATTGAATGACGGGTGCATGCAATGCATATCCTGTAGGTAAATCTGCAACGGTAGGATCAGACGTGGTCACGGCAGAAAATCGCAGATGTACCACTTATACATTGTAATCTCGTCCAGAACGCACGTTCACAGTCATCTTTAACCGTATCCTGCATGTGCACTGGGACTTCGCCGATCGTAATTGTTGATAGATAGAGCGGTCCAAAAAAACGAGCGACCAGTGCTCCCTGAAATCCTAGGACATTCCATGACGCGATCTTGTCGCTGCACGACATGCATGACGTTGGCTGTGAATCAGCGCGTCCAGGTTTGGTGCGGAGTACACCCAGCCGAGAATAGTCGTTACGACCTTTTGATGCATCACTCAGACTGAAAGAAGGGAGCACAGTGGAATCCTTGAGTGATGCCATTTTTTTGTCTTGCATAGAGGCTAGCAAACGTGTGGAAGCGTCGCCACCTTGAGATTGGAGGTAAGGCGACCAAGGCACTCGAGAGTATTGAATTACCATACATGGAACGGTAGACACATAGAGGTGTATCTGGACGCCGGCTCGCAGCTGGTATTGACCATGTTGTGAGCTTTGGCTGATCCATTCCGATTTGTGTGAGTCGTAGTTGTCCAAGTTGATGTAGGAGTCGGTGGCCTTCGTGCCGTGCTGGTATCTACCGATTTCTTCAAGGAACCACCGCATGGCACCGCGACGGGCAAGTACTTCGGCATGGCTGTCGTGGACGGCTTCACCCCTAGAAGGCAGTCGAGTGGTAGGGAGACATTTTGTACCGGTTGCGACAGAAATGACTTTACAATCAGGCGAGGATGAGTGTGTCAGGTAAAAAGAGGCAGCGATGGTGTATTGGGAGGTTGGAGGACTGAAGGACGTTGAGGAATAAATTTGAAGGATTGAGTGGACATGGCGCTCGTTATCGTCCATCAAACCAAATGGGAATCGCCCAACACCTAACCTATGTCTGGATCATTCTTACCCCATCCGTTATCTATAGTCACCTTGGCAACGACCTTACGCTGCCAGTTTTGACAGGTAGTGCAAGTGGAGCTCTTCGTCGCCACGCGCGGCAATGAGCTCAGTTGATCCCACCAGCGGATCATTAATTCATTGGCAACTCATCACAGTCGCCCCAACTTCTCCCTACGTCTTCGTCAACAAAGTGCTGACGATTTGTTGTCAACCTCTGCCGAGAATCTTCCCGTTTTTCCCACTCCGTATTGGCCTGCGGCACTTTCTGTTTTGCCACAAATGGCGGAAGCGGACCCAGGAATTTCAGACGATCGCGATCAGCGCCAGAAGGGGTTTGACTCCAGCGCGAGACCAACCGTTCATTACCCCGACAGCCTAGATAAAGGTCTGGGTACTCCACCTTCCAGGCGGTGCGACTCCTCCGAAGGTCTCAACCCCAGACCGTCGTCTATTGCCGGAACTGACGACGGAGACTCGGAAGACTATGACTGGTCTGGGGAAGAAGATCTTGAGGATGAAGAGGCAAAATTTGAACAACAGATGGGTGTCAAGAGTAAACCTGTGCGTTGGAACTTCAAGAGGTAAACTTATATGTTATGTTGTTACCCAATCCTTATCTCGTGCAGAATAGTCATTTCTTTGTTCTCGACCCTCGTTGGCTCGACTTTCCTCGCAGCGGCCCTTATTACACCAGGGGTCCTCATCCAGTTTTATTGGTACAAGGTCAACCCAACCGAGCACCGGCGCTATGTCAAAGATAATGTACAAGCATGGTTATTCTGGGCGGCTGCCAACCTTCTCATTTCTTGGTACCTCGCCATTGCTATCGACGTTATACCGATCCTCGCTCAATTCTTCGTCGCTGTTTCGTGGGGTCATGTTTCCGAATACACCAAGACGCGCATTGAGATGTATGATACCGTCAAGGACTCCATTAAACCTCTATTGTATGCTGCGAGTGGATGGGCAAGTTGGGCTATCATCTTTGGGAATATCTACGATCTGCATGATGCAGGACAGCCGAATGAAAGTCGAGCACCGTACACAAACCGCGTGAGACTCTTTTCTTACCGAATAGTCCCGAGCTAATTATCCATTCAGCTTAGTCAAGTGATTGAATTTCTGTTCTTTTTCGCTCTGGTGATATGTATCAAGCGGATGCTCTCTCATGCAATAGGTTGGTGCTCTGGTTCAAGGATTTTCGAGCTATACTCACGTAAAATCGTGCTGAGCAGCATTTTCTTTCCATCGGACGGCGTACAAAGATCGAGTGGATTCCCTTCAAGATGCTCTGGGTGTCATTGAGAAGCTGCGCGACTACCGGCCGAGGTTCACGCCTCGTCATTCATACAGGTCGAGCTCACGTAATGTGTCGTCCGAACGAGAGCACTTGAACTCCCTAAACAGAGCATCACATGACTCCTCTCTGCCTGATTCGCGCTCTTTTCTTGACCATGTTCGTGGCGATGGAGAGGATCGCAACAACGACAATGGAGATCACACCATTTTGAGTGCGTCCACCAAGAAACGCAGGACCAGCCGGAAGGGCAAGGGGAAGAATAAGGATCGGTTGTCGTGGACGGAGATGAAGCACCATAAGCAACGCCAAGATGTTGCCAATGTGGAGGAAGCCATTGAGATGTATCCTTCAAGTTCGAGGTCTGTATCACCGTCCGTGGTTACGTCTTTCGCGGAGCATCGATATCCTCCTACTCCTAAACATGGAAGCCCGAGAGCCAGCTTAGATGGCAGTCATGAAGAGGCTGATACCCTGCTACAAGCCGCGAAGGCCATCAAGCATGTAGTGTTGCATGATGCGAGGAACATCAAAGGTCAAAGCGAAGGCCTCGCCTCTGCGGCGTGGAATGTCAGCTCTCCGCATGAAGCCAAGGTTCGTATTCCGTTACGCTTTGTTCTCTGGATGCACACTCTGCCCTCACTTGGCAGCGACTTGCACGCTCTATCTTCATGAAGTTCAAAGACCGGCATAGGAATTATCTCTTACCTTCTGACTTTAATCCCGCTTTCCCTGATACTGCAACCGCTGAAGTGGCATTCCGCGTCTTTGACAAGGATGATAACGGTGATATCTCGCGTCTCGAGGTGAAATCGACGCTGGTGAAAGTGTACAAAGAGCGTCGATTCCTGTCGCGCTCCATGCGGGATGTCAGCGCCGCGCTGAAGACACTTGATCAGATTCTCTTTTTCCTTGCGATGGTAATCTTGTTTTTCATTAGTCTGAGCGTATTTGGCGTCGAAGTTGGAGCTTCCCTAACGAGTGTCTATTCACTTGGCATTGCGGCAAGCTTCATATTCAAGAATACTGCTAGTTCGGCGTTCGATGCGATTATGTTTCTCTTTGTTACCCAGTGGGTTTCATCCTGACTTGGAAGATAGTCTCCATACTAACTGGTGTTCTGCTCATGTTTAGTCCCTATGACACCGGTGATCGTGTTTTCGTTGATCGTACGTAGATCTCTACAGCCATTGTATGAAAATACTAAATATGGGGACAGAGGAAGTTTTGGTGGTTAAGAAAGTGGGACTATTTGCTGTTAGATGTGAATTCTTTCTCTTTCTGCCCTTGGGACTGACTTTGACATAATAGACGGTGTTTGTCCGTGCGGATGGAACGGAGACATACTACTTCAACAGTCAACTATTCAACAAGTTCATGTATGTCCGTCGTAGCTTCGGCGCACGCGCACGCTCTAACTGTTTCGCTCCATCTCAGAACCAACGTACGACGCAGTGGCGTGAGTTCCTCCAGAGTTAAGGTTTCCGTTCCTGATCCCTTCGTTATAGAAGACTTTCGAAAACTTGACAATGCAAGTCGCATGGCGCACGCCTCTAGCAAAACTAGATGCTTTGGAATCAAGTATGAATGAATGGCTTTCTACCGAAGAGAATCGATGGTTTGAGCCGAGCACGAACATCACTTTGCAACACATTGAATTTCAGCGATATCTTAGCCTCACCATTGGCATCGCTCATAACAGGTACTTATTCTCAAGTAGCGTGTATTGGCGCTGATCAATCCACTTCTTTTGGCAGTAATTGGCAGTGAGTCGCATCCATTCTGTCTTGGTAAATCCCAGTATCTCATCGTTAACCATAGGGTTCGACTGAATATCTCCTATTGATGACGATAAACACAATTCTTACCAAATTACTCCTGCTTAGGACTGGGGCCTTCGCCAGGCACGGAAAACGGCATTCCACGCCGCGGTTCAGTACTATTGTCGACAGTTGGAAATTGACTGCTTCGAGTCGCCCATACCGATCGTGTACGGTGACTCCGAAAGCCGAGCGCAGGATCCGTCTCCCGGAAATGCTGACGGTCCTGTATCCCCGACGTCAGGGAAACAAAATTCAGAGAAAGTCCGTCTTGCAGAGGAAACTGAAGTTGCACCGAAAGAGATGCAGGCGACACTCGGATTCCTGCCTCCCCGATCTAGTCAGCCCTCCCAGCTTACGCGTGCACGCAAGAGCAAGAGCAAGAAGACCATGTACGGTCGTATTGAAGGCTAGGCACTCCGGCAAGGATTATTTGTGACATAAAGGATGTCCCTCAGACAGTCTCTGCAATCTCATACAATCTCATAATCGAATTTAGTTGTTTATATCTGCCACAGACCATCCTGCTTTAGATGTTTTGAACTGGGTGAATAACGGGTGAATACTTATCTTTCCTTCACCATCGAGATGGAGGTTGACGACGTCCCAAAAAATGCTATTCCTGGGTTTGTTCGTGTTCTGGAAGGCACAACTGAGGAGCATATATTAGACGCCTTCCATAGCCCAAGTCATTGTGAGGGCCGCGACGGGGAGGCTAGTATCGCTCCTGGTATATGCATCCTACGCGCGGCTAGATCTAGTGTTGCCACGGCTCGGCTCGGCTCGCCCGCGGCGCGGCTCAGGCACTTGAGTATGACGGTTCCTTTGCACAAATATTATTTTCCGCGCTAGATGTAATTTCCCGTGCGCGCTATTAGTTCGGACGCGAGCTCGCTAGGAGCTCGCAAGCTATCTAAGTTACTACAGTATATTTACTTAGTAGCTGCAGTACTCAACTAGCCCTAACTGGCCCTAGTTTGTAATTCCCTGAGTCAGAGAACATCTCATCTACTGACAAACCTGCCTTTGCAGCGAGTGACTTACACCGTTGGAGGAAGTTGGGGGTTGGAGGCGAGGAAGGAACGACGAGCTAACGTGTCATGATCAGGAATGTCAGGGTCAATGCAACCCTGCCATCACTTGTCCCCCACAGTTACTCAATGCCATGACACAGCTCATCGTCTTCGATGACGAGCATGCTACCCCACTCATTGTGGGCCTTCTCCCTTCGCTTTTTTTGACATTTTACTACCTTTATATTGGTAATAAAAATAGTAATAATAAGTTTTCTAGAAGAAAACTACCAATAAGTGATTTACTTACATGGTTCCCTGAGGTTACATAGGTGTACATGAAAAATAACTTTTATTATCACTATCTATCCAGTATAAAAGTAGTACAATGTCAAAAAAGCGAAGGGAGAAGTCCACAATGAGTGGAGTAGTGTGCTCATCATCGGAGATGATGAGCACGAAGGGTCACACATTGAATGACCGTGGGACGGTCAACAAGGATGGCAGAAATCACATTGTGGGAAAATCAGTTCAAGTTTACACTGTTCAGCCGTAGCGCGTGGCAAATCTCATCGCGCGCAGAAAATAATATTTGTGCAAAGGAACCGTCATACTTGAGCCGACCAAAATGGCGCGGAGTCACCCTAAGCAGCTCTGAGCCAGCTGAGCCGATTGAGATTGCCCAAAGTTGTGGGCTCATCGTTCTACTTGTATTTATGCCTTAATTATACTTTTTGACTGTCAACTGAGTTGTGTAGACCATTACTACAAAATAAATATGTCATACTATTGAGAATAATTGAGTTTTACATGGTTCGGTATCTTTGATGAGATTGTTTAGCCATGTTTATCTCTCATACCTATAACAAAAAATCCTCATGAGATGGCTGTGGGGAGTAGGGTATGAAAATATGCATTCA
>QFEU01005705.1:0-14490 GCA_003316345.1 Tricholoma terreum | reverse complement strand
GGAGGTATGGACGTTTCTGGTGCATGGCGCACTTCCTGATCGGGTTTCCGGGAAGGCCGTACTTATGTATCATCCTACGGTTATCGCGGGGTAACTGGGATATAGAAGCGCGGCGGCAATGCGAAGAGGAGGACGGGGGGAACCCGGTTCGAGTTTGAATGGCGGAATTGTCGTGGGGCACTCATGGGGCATTCGTGGGTCTCGTGGGGGACCATGGGCTGTGTGAAAGAATGAGATCCGGGAAATGACAGAAATGTCATATTATGTTCCCTTGTCACGAACATGTTCCGCCTCGGCCCGAGCACCGGATGATATCATTCGGAGGATTTAGGGAAGCTGGGATCAAATTGACCTCCAATTTTAAATTATTTTTTCTATTCGTTTTATTTATTTCCTTTTCCGGTTGCTTTTTGCGTGTTGAGAATCCTTTGATTCCTTCCATTCCTGTCTGTCATCCCCTCCTCATCGTTCGGGGCAGCGAGCTCGTTCCCCGCTACCTTCTCGTGGCATACATTACTCCCCTACCTAGTTCGCCGCAATGGCGAACTACCTTCCTGTTCTTCTCGTCTCGGTCGGTGCAAACTTTATCCCAGACGATTCTTCCCTTTCCACCCTCCCCCGCGGACAGGTCGACTATCTCTCCCATGATTGGGAGGAGGAGGACGTCTGGCGTTCATGGCGCAACATGACACGCCAGAAGAACGAGATCACTAATGGCGTTCGACTTGAAAACGCCAGTTGGCGTACTTGGTGGAAACAACGCAACGGTCTGGGCACAGTTACCCCAGAAACACTCAACTGGTTCGTATACACGTTGCTTTTATATCACCTCCCCTCATCATCGTGTGTGCAGGCTCAAGGATTCTGACGTAACTTGGCTCTACGGTCCCCTTCACACCGCCGTTGACTGGTCTCCACCACCAAAACCAGATACGGTAACCCGCACATCCGCCCTTGACCTCTCGACTATACATAAACCCATCCTCAAACACCGAAGCATCAGCCAACTTCTCACCAGCGACCTCCCCATCCCCATGTTCTCCTCCACAGAAGACGAAGAAGACGACGACGCTATCACACCTTTGCCAGTTCAAGTTCCCCCAGGGTCAACCGGAAGATCCACACAGAACCGCCCTTCCCTCACACATACCAAGAGCGACACCCACATCACGCGTTGGGGTCCCAATCGGGCATACAGGAAGGATTCGCCGCCAAGAATTGATCCGCCCGCAAGGTCTGACGAGAGGGGGTATAGTTCTTCAAATCTCACCCCCTCCCCTAGTTCGATCCCCAGCTCCGACAGTTGTTCTGCCACCAACCCCGCCGGTCACCAGAAGAGACGTCATATATCCTTCAATACGTTCGTGGAACAGTGCATCGCAATTGAGACACCGAAAAAAGATGGAAACGGGGATGGCGATGACAGGGATGATGACGACGACGACTACATCGCTGTCGATCCCAGCGCGAGCATTCAGCAAGTCGCTTATGATGGGAGGAATGCGTGGGGATCCGATGATGGGTGAGTTGGCAAAATAATGATCGTTTTCTGTCTTCCCCTTGCCGTTTTATCGTCTCCTGAACCGCCTAAGTTTACCCCTATTGCCATTCATATTTACTAAATCTCTGTTGTTCAGATACGAAGAAGATGAAGAGGCAGACTCTAATGATGAAGATGAGGCTCTGTCGATGTGGGACGAGCGGTTTGGCGGTAGTGCTATAGAAGGCAGCGATTCCGACTCATGTGACGACGCAGCCTTAGAAGACGAAGAATACGACGATGATCGAGTGGACAACGACCGAATAACGATGCGTTCCTCTATACACAACAATTCACGGTCTAGTTTCCGCTCCCAATCCTTGGTCTCATCATCATCAGCCGACACATCAACATCAACCGACACATCCTCTACCTCCTCTCAACCCTCCACCTCTCAACCTTCCTCTCGGTGGAACTGCTCCTCCCCATCTTCCACTGCCTCTCAGCGACGGTTTAGCACAAGTACCGCTCGTCCACGCATCAGGCTTCCCCCACCTGGTCCACCCACACCACGTCGACGCAGGCACGCTCCTCCACTAATACGCACACCAACAGCCACGTCCAACTCTGACCACCATTCGCACGGTAGCCCACCTCCCGCTCAGCTGATGCATGTCACCATTGCGCCAATTGCACCGACAATACTTAAGACAGGTGGGTATATGTACGGTGGATCAGGGTGGGTGGAGGGTTTTGGGGACGATGGGAGTGATGATGGGATTTTGAGTGGTGTGAGGTGGGGTGCTGGCGCGGACAAGGGGGTAAGAAAATCGTCGCGAGGGAGTGAGAGGGACTCTGGTGGAGAGGACGAGGGATCATCGGTGGAGCTGGTGTATGTCCCTCCGTTAGGGAGCAATTATAGTATAAGGGGGCGGGAGAGGGAATTTGTGTATGCGCAGCAGAGAGAGGTGCAACAGGCAGTAGAGGTTATGGAAGACCACGAGGATGGCCTAGGTCATGGGGAGCAGGGTGTATATCGCCGCCGCCATCGCCTGTTCAGTGTGGGAGTCATGGGGGATGATGAAGCCGATGCAGACGTTGAAGGCGAGATGGATAGCGCTGCAAGCGGGCGCATACCGTCACCGCATACCAGCCCTCTACCGGTTCCTACCGTTGTCGTCGGCCCAGAGGCCGACGACGCAGATGTGCGGGATGTTATCGTACGTGACCGGGACGCGTACGATTATTTTGGAGGCCCAGATCTGGGCGAAGATTTTTCTTCACGAGGGAGAAATCCTTCTGGACGTGGTCGGAGAGGGAGCGAAGGAGAACGTGCAAGGCCCTCATTTAGTCTCGTAGGTACTTCTTCCTCGCCTGTAGGTGAAGCGGAGCGGTCAAGATCGAGGTCAAAGTCAAGAACACCGTCCCCTGCCGTCATATCGCCGTCCAACTATAGTGATCCTGTTACTGCAGCAGTAGAAACCACTGGCTCACCTGAGTCATCGCCGCATCTTGCTGTCCCCACACGTTCTGACCTTGTACCTGTGCACAGAAGTGCGTCGGCGTCCCCGCCGTATACCCAAGCACTCCTTTCACCACCTCCCCGCGGTCGCGGATCATCGTCTCAGCAGGACTTGCAGGTGCATGGGCGAGGCCGGTCGAGCACACGACATTCGTCGACGACCTTTGACAGGGAAGGGGTGCGGGATAGGTCGAGTGTGGGATCGCCTTTGGGGAGTTACTCGCCAGACGGGGTGGGACTAGTTAGTGTTGGTGGGGTATATGCGAATGGGAGGGTTGAGAAGGGCAGAGGGGATAGGGAGAGGGAGAGGGGTGGAGATGGAGAGCGAACGAGAGGCAGGGATCGGACTGGGAAGAGGTTAAGTCACAGCTTGAGTCCTGATGATCTTCCTGTGCTTTCGACTGCTCCGGCAACTGTGCCTTCGGCTCCTGCTGCTTCGCCCCAAGCTGTTGTTTCGCCGGTTGTTCGTGATACGCCTCCAGTCAAACCTGCCGACGATACACCTTCGATGCCCGTTCCCATCCCAGAGAAAGCCGAAGAGACCCAGCGTACTATCGCGCCCACCCCCTCCAATTCACCTGTCATAGCGATGCAGAGAGTTCCTGCTGCCATCGCTCATGCAGGCTTACCAAGCAAGAGACCCCCCACATCCCCAAAGGGACGATCACCGCCTCTGGCTGTCCCTGCGCCTCTCCCCGCCGAGCCAAGTACTTCGTACAGTATATCTCCGCCAGCTGAACACTGCAGGCCACCTCTATCGCCCTCATCACCTAGGAGTCCGAGCAGTCCTACTAGGAGTGAAGGCACGATTGTGGGTAAGGCGGTGGATATTGTATCGTCTGCTGGAGCGTTCTTGGGGTTTTGGCACCATGGTGGCAATGCTGCTGGGTCTGCTTAGCGCCTACGGTATGTTGGAAAGTTGGTGGCTTTTTTGTGAATGCTGTTTATTGACGATGTTATTTTCTGTTTAGGTTCGGTTTCCTTCCTTCCAATTTTGGATCATCTCACATCAATCTCATCCCATAATGCCGTAACGACCTGCCTTTCGCCAGCTTCTTGGCCATATTCATTCCACACCGCCTTTCAGATTTCGCGCATCATCTACTAATATCCACTCAACCGATCCGATTTTTTTATTTCGCTTTTTCGACATCTGTTACCCTAATACCATACGCAAGATATATTCACTTCGTATAACAGCAAGCATGGACTCGCTACTCGCATGTTGCTTAGTCTCTAGTCCCATACTGATCTTACACTTTTTCTTGGTCTGCACATGCATATGCCTTGCTGCTTTTTTCAGTGAAGATGCATGGTTAGTATTGTCGTTTCTTCCTCTTGTTCTCTTGTAGACGTGTACTCTACATAGCAGCTCTTTGTGAATAGAAATTTTTGAAAGGCCTATTGACAGTGAGGACTGAACGCACCCGAGAGTATCCATATATCACCACGTGCACGCCTCAGAAACCGAAATAGGCTATGATTCTTGTAAGTTTAACTCCATCCCAGATCTACCTGATATCGTGCCCGTGTGCGCTTGGGTGATACTAGTATACGCATGACATATCAGCTTTTGAGGTCTAACTTGACCTATCCATTTGATATTCATGTTAATGGAAATGGAAATGGGCTGAGATTGACCTGTTAGCACTAATGTCTTGTGACTGTGGCGTGATTTTGCATGAAGAGATTGAAACTGTGATTACTGCGAGCACTTTACAAAGCTCGATGACTGACGAAAATTTTCTTTTCATGCTTCGCAAATTTTGTAGGTTTCACTTTGTTGAGATACAAACCCAAAGAGCTGTTGTTAAGTGAAGGACATGCAAATGACTACGACTACGTGGTTTTGCTGTCTCCCACCGTACTGCTACCGGTCACAGACTCTGGTCAACACATTCGCTCCACTCACCTCAAGTTGTGCTCTAAAAGCATGGGTTCGTTCCGCTTCCTCATACCCCGTCGCCCAACGACCATAATAGCAAAAGCGGGGTTTTCTGTAGCTGCAGTCCCTCTCCCAATCTTCAACACGGTTACATCATTCCGAGAATGGAGGCAAAAGGCTTACGACGCACGGAAATCTGTTGGTTTTGTTCCAACAATGGGTGCATTACATGAAGGTCATCTCTCACTCGGTACGCGCGCGCGCCTTGCTATCATACAGCAGACATGGTATCTGATCTTATCAAAAGTGAGACGTTCTTTGACTGAGAACGACTTGACGGTCATGTCGATCTTCGTTAACCCCGCGCAATTTGCTCCCCACGAGGACCTCGCAAGTTACCCTCGTACTCTGCCGGAAGACCTTAGAGTTCTTACAGCGCTCTCTGTGTCCGTCCCAGACCCATCTTCACCTGAACTATCCATGACGCGCAAGGCGTCAGCGGTATTTGTACCGATTGCTTCGGAAATGTATCCATCTGGAATCAATCAGGACGTAGCTGTCCAGAAAGGCACTTTCGTAGAAGTCAAAGGATATAGCCATCAAATGGAGGGCCAAAGCCGGCCAACTTTTTTCAGAGGTGTAGCAACTGTGGTGACGAAACTTTTCAATGTCATACAGGTAAGCCAGGTTCACTCCGAGTCAGTATTGCAGCTACATCGCCCATTTGATCCCTTGAATTCAGCCAACCAACGCATATTTTGGTCAGAAGGACATACAGCAAGCTCTGCTACTCCGACGCCTTTGTAAAGATCTTTTGCTCTCGCACCCAGATCCCGAACACGTTCATGTGGTTCCCACTGCCCGTGATCCGTCATCTGGTTTGGCACTCTCGTCGCGAAACGCATATCTTACCTCGGATGGACGGAAAGTTGCCCCGATATTGTATCAAGCCTTGAAGGCGGCCGATAGTGCCTGGCAGAACCAAGGTACGAAAGAGGAATGCATCAAAACAGCAATGGATGTTCTCGAAAACTGCAGGAGAAAGGCGCAATTGGAAGGGTTGGACGTGGAGATGCGTTTGGACTACGTGGAGCTTAATGATTCGTGGACTTTCGACGTGCTACATGCACAGACGAGGAAGAACGAGACTGGTTCTGACCCAGTCATCCTGAGCGGTGCAATATGGGTGGATAATACACGGTTGATCGATAATATTATCCTGGATGATAACAATAGAATTCTTGCATAACAGTTTTCGTTGCTATTCTTCCCGGTCAGCAGCTCAGAGGCAAAACGCGTGGATATTGCTCCCTTATTATTCCTATTATGATGTTAACAAGTAGCGGTCCTATGACCCGCTGCTCATTTCCAACAAGACTTCTATACTCTTCCCTAAATCACCAGTGCTAACCTCCAAAACCAAGTTTATAACCTCCTGATCCATTCTCGGGAATATCTGCACTAGCGTGTCCCGAGATACAGCAGCTGCCTGTTCTGTCACTGCATCGATCTCGGCTTGCACACCGGCCAGATCGAGATTCGGGGTTGGAGTCCCAGATATATCTCCCTGTTCCGCACCCGCTAATGATTGAACGCGAGGAGGTAGAGTCGGTGATGATGGCAACTGCTGAGAGTGTCCTATGGCATTGATTCGCATATGGGCCCGTCCTCGAAGGAGTGTCTGGGAAGAACTCCGGGGAGCCGCCAAGTGAGTAAGACGCGGCCGTCACCCGTTTCACTCGTGGTTTATATGGGGTTTGTATCGGAGCAGAATGTGTTTGTGGGGTTTGGGGCATAGGACTCCCCGATGATGCAGATTGTGGTTGCGGCGACCACCCACCGTTGTGGTATGACCGTTGTGGTGGTCTTGTTCCCGATTGTTCCATCCGTTGCTCCCCCCAATCTCATATGGAGCGAAAGGCCTGGGTAGGTAGGTGAATTTTTCCTCTGCACCATCGAGTGCCTCACTGAAGATACGCCCAATGGCATGGAGAGGTTGGATATCGTGTCGCTGGTCTTTGGAAGAAGCCTTTTGGCATCATCCGAAAGGGATTGCGCCGGAGCAGCTATGGAAAGGGGCTGGGCAGACTCTTCACCGGCGTGGGGTGAAATGTTAGCCTGCTTGATGCGGACATTAGGTGTAGCAGAAGGCATCGATGGAGAATTCGGGTCTGAGTCGGGAAGGCACTGAATGGCGTCTTCCACGTTCCTTGAATAGAGGTACCAGCATCCTGACAAGGACAAAGGTTGGAAAGCATACTTCTCGAATACTTCTTTGTCGATATTAGAGTGATGTGTGATCCATGGTTTCGATGAAGGAAACGGCACCCATCTGGTAGGCGTAACGGTTATCTGTACTTTATCGGAGAAACACAGCACCCCACAAGACTTGAAAGATAATATCCAGCTTCATTCTGCAATTTCCCAGGATTCCGGAATCTATTAACGAATCTAGAAGAGATTGATAAAGGCGGTGAGCTGCGGCATGTTTCCTTACTCGACGTTCGAGAGTAAATGATCCGGGTTAGCTTTCAAGACCACGAAAATTAGGATGGGGACGAAAGAATCCGCTCCCTCTTCCTTCTGTAGATGCCGAATCAGGCCTGTATAGCGTCACGCTAGTAACAAGCGAATATGGAAGAATCGAACATGAAGACGGACCAAAAATGACCTTGCAGCAATCTAGAATACATATTAGTTGTCGCGAGGCGCTTTGTGGTGGTTGATCTTGAGAAGCTCTAGGTAACATCATCAATAAGAGCGGAAACGAGACGATGCGAAAGACAGAGTCGACCTTGCTGAGCGAACATCAGGAAACCCGTGCTACCCTCCCCTTCTGGAAGATCAAGGTGCTTTTCCGCTACCCAACCAAAGAGAGCGATTCGTTGTGAAAGGACGCGATCTCGTTCGAGGTCATCCGCAGTTATCGGTTGTGGAGGTACCATGGGCAACTTGAGGCGTAAAGGTGCTGCATGCAAGCCAAATGAGGAAGATCAACAGAGGATGGACATGTCATGGAACGAACAATTCGTATAGGCGATTTAACAGGACTTTCTCCATGCCTATGGAGTATCCGATGCATTCTTCCAGATATCGCAAGCACGCATTTGCACTGCGATGAGTTACAGGATGCCTTTAAAAAAGATGACCAAACAGCTTCGATGCTCGCATTCAGGCAGTCGTTGATGATCTTAATTTGATCATTGACAGTGAATGTTCGCTTCGCAAAATTACTCAAAAACCTGGGCCGAGGTTAACAATCACAGTGGTAGCATTGCAAGAAGTACACACGATCTAAGATATTTAGACACGGGTTCTGCGTAGCGACTCTTCGTTTGATCCAAAAACTTCTGGAAGTCAAAGGGAATCTCGTCTCTATCCCCAAGTCCAGGCGGAGGTGATGATGTGTCATTACTATTCAGCGTAGTAGTCTGTGCCGTGGTGCCGTCCAGCATTACTGTGCTATCATCTCACGGGACGTCTTCTTGTGGCGAAGGAAGAGAGAGTGGCGGGAGAGGGTACAGCTTTGACTGCATCAAGTGAGACAGGTTGTGAACGAGATAATACAGGTATTGAGAAGGACTTAGCCAGGGATACGAGGGAAGGAAATGAGGATGATGCGAATGCTTGACTGGGAGATGACAAGGAGCAGACTCCACGGGACCTTTGAGCGGAGGTAGTGGTGGTGTCTGAGGTGAAGCTGCCCTTTCTGGTGGTGGGTGAGATTCAGCAGAGTTCCATGCTTCTCGAGCAGCTTCCTCTATCCTTGCAAGTGGATCGAATTGGTTTAGAATATCACTGAGGCTTGGTATCAACAGGTGAATCATCGGCTGCCGGTCCTGCTATGATAGATCGTTCCAGTGGTTCAGAGTCTGTGATTCGTAAAGAAACTCCTTCGTTGTTTCCTTCAGTCTCGAGTGATGCTGTCAAGGACTTCAACTGATGTCGATACACTTTAGCAAGTTTCATTTATCAACGCTAACGTGTGTCGAAACCGTAACATCCCGTGACGCTTTCGCCACACTTATCCTCGTCATTGTCTTCATGTCTGGGTTATCAATAGAAAACAGAACTTCAACTGCACAACAGGGAATGGCTTCGTCATCCCAAACAGACTCACCCAGTCCCCGTATTCTTGTAATCTGCCTTGATGCTGAAGGCGTTGATATCTCCCAAATGTCAACTCTCATCAGGCTGTACAACTTGCTGGACTCAAACTCAGAGCCGGATCAGATCGTTTACTATACGGTACATCCTAATTCATGCTTTTCTATGCCCTATTTACGTTAGAACAGTCCCCATCCGTCATGGAATCCCTTCACCAAGCCAACTCATCTCTTGAACATTTGCACCGCAAAATCAAACGCCCCTCGATCGTCAGGGAGCTTGTGACATCCGCTTACCGATTCCTGGTGGAACAGAGTGCGTCTTACTCATTCTTCCAGCATAAAGTTTCTTATCCTACATCAGTGACGGACACTGCTCCTCCTCCCGCGATATATGTCTTTGGCTCCGGCGTGGGTGGCACGGCAGCGCTTGATCTCGCAACGATGGTGGTCGCGGTATGTAATTCGCGCAGTCCCATTGCTGCTTATATTCATTAAGAAGTGGTGCGGTTCTCAGAAAGGTGTGCATCAATGCAACATCCCGAAAGTATACGACGATTATGTGAAGGAAAGCAAGACCGGTGCTGAAATAATTGGCGGCGCAGGGCGGGTTGAATTTGTCGGACTCTGGTACGACCATGAATCAGGCACCAGGCATTTTTCTTATGGATATTTAGGGGAGCAATTCAAGATTCGACGTCAGCGTTCCACTCCTTAAACCTAGACAATTTCGAATCCTTGAAAGTTTGCCATGCTCTTCCATGCAAGGAGCCTTTCAGGAGCACACTAGTTCGTCGTCCAAGCCAGCATGAAGAATACTGGTTCGATGGAAGACATCATGGTATGTCTATGTCCCGTCTTCGTATTCTCACTGACAGTTGGGTGTAGACCTCATAGGTATCTCTCCGAATTCTGAGAATGTTGCACATCTTTCTGCGCTGTGGATGGCTCAGGAATCCCAGCGTGGGCGTCCTGGCCAAGGGATCAGGTTCCGCGAAATGGAACCGATTACAGCTGAAAAGGCAGACAACCCAAACAACAATTCAGCAAACATCGGTCAACGGCGGTCTCCATTTCAGTGGTTATCGCGGCGACTTCGTATTCACGAATCGCCTGTAGGAGAATTCACCTGGGAGGACTACCTAAAGTATGTCAGCAAAGATTGTCCCGATTCATGTTGAACTCATGCCTCGCACTCACTGGATTAGGACAACAACAATGCCCTACACCAAAGTATCAGTTCAGATTGAGACTAGGATAACGACAACACCGCACACGAAAGCTTCAGTTCAGATTAGTCTGCCAAACACAGCAAAGAGCGGGGACGAGAGTGTGGATGTCAATCCAAGGGATGATGAAGAAGAAACTCCGCTGTCGTTTCAAGTTGCTGCAGAGCGTGGGGATGAAGCGGCGGTTAGGCTGCTGCTGGAGAAAGGTGGCGCAAATGCCGATTCAAAGGATAACACAGGGAGAACCCCGCTGTCGTTTGCAGCTGAGCATGGACACGAAGCAGTGGTGAAGCTGCTGCTGGAGCAAGGTGGCGCCAATGTCGATTCAAAGGATTGGGGAGGTAGAACTTCACTTTCGTTTGCAGCAGAGTCTGGGCAAGAAGGAGTGGTGAAGCTGCTGCTGGAGAAAAGTGGTGTGGACATTGATTCAAAAGATAGCATGGGAAGAACACCACTGTCGTTTGCAGCAGAGCATGGACACGAAGCGGTAGTGGTGCTGCTGCTGAAGAAAGGTGGTGTGGACATCAATTCAAAGAGTAGTGCAGGAAAAACCCCACTGTCATTTACAGCAGAGCATGAAGTGGCAGCAAAGCTGCTGCTGGAGACAAGTGCCATCAACACCAATTCAAAGGATTGGGGGGGTAGAACTTCACTTTCATTTGCAGCAGAGTCTGGACAAGAAGGAGTGGTGAAGCTGCTGCTGGAGAAAGGTGGTGTGGATGTTGATTCAAGGGATGGGAGTAGAAGAACTCCTCTGTCATTTGCAGCAGGGTCGGGGCATGGAGAGGTGGTGGGGCTGTTGCTGGAGAAAGGTGGTGTGAATGTTAATTTAGAGGATTCAGAAGGAAGAAGTCCACTGTCATTGGCAGCAGGTTCTGGGCATGAAGCAGTGGTGAAGCTGCTGCTGGAGAGAGGTGATGTCAATGTCAATGCAAAAGATAATAAAGGAAGAACTCCACTGTCATGTGCAGCAGGATTGGGGCACAGAGAGGTGGTGGGGCTGTTGCTGGAGAAAGGTGGTGTGGACATTGATTCAAAGAGTTGGGAAGGTAGAACCTCACTTTCATTTGCAGCAGAGTCTGGGCAAGAAGGAGTGGTGGAGCTGCTGCTGGAGAAAGGTGGTGTGGATGTTGATTCAAAGGATAGGAGTAGAAGAACTCCTCTGTCATTTGCAGCAGGGTCGGGGCATGGAGAGGTGGTGGGGCTGTTGCTGGAGAAAGGTGATGTGAATGTTAATTCAGAGGATTCAGAAGGAAGAAGTCCACTTTCATTTGCAGCAGAGTCTGGGCAAGAAGGAGTGGTGAAGCTGCTGCTGGAGAAAGGTGGTGTGGACATTGATTCAAAGGATGGGCATGGAAGAACTCCACTGTCATTTGCAGCAGGGTCAGGGCACCAAGCAGTGGTGAAGCTGCTGCTGGAGAGAGGTGATGTCAATGTCAATGCAAAAGATAATGAAGGAAGAACTCCACTGTCATTTGCAGTACAGTCTGTGCACAATGAAGTGGTGAGGCTGCTGCTGGAGATGGGTGACATTGACATCAATGCAAAGGATAATGGAGGAAGAACTCCACTGTCATTGGCAGCAGGGTCTGGGCATGAAGCACTGGTGAGACTGCTGCTGGAGATGGGTGACATTGATGTTGAAGCAAAGGATAATGGAGGAAGAACTCCGCTGTCATTTGCAGCAAAGCATGGGCATGAAATGGCAGTGAAGCTTCTGCTGGAGAAAGGTGGCGTGAATGTTGATTCAAAGGATAATGTAGGAAGAACTCCACTGTCATTTGCAGCAGAATGTGGGCATGTAATAGTGGTGATGCTGCTGGAGAAAGGTGGCATGGAAATGGATTCAAAGGATAACATCAGAAGAACTCCACTGTCATTTGCAGCAGAGCATGGGCACGAAGCAGTGGTGAAGCTTCTGCTGGAGAAAGGGGGTGTGGATGTTGATTCGAAGGATAATGGAGGAAGAACTCCACTGTCATTTGCAGCAGAACATGGGCATGAAATGGTGGTGATGCTGCTGGAGAAACATGACGTTGACATGGATTCAAGGGATAACACAGGAAGAACTCCGCTGTCGTTTGCAGCAAGGCATGGACATGAAGAGGTGGTGAAGTTGTTGGAGAAACATGGTGTCAACTTTGATTCAAAGGATAATGGAGGAAGAACCCCACTGTCGTTTGCAGCAGAGCATGGGCACGAGAAGGTAGTGAAGCTGCTGCTGAAGCTGCCTGGTGTCGACATCAATTCAAGTGATGAAGCAGGGATGACTCCATGGTTTTATGCAGGACAGAACAATCACCAAGCGGTTGTGAGACTGATATTGCAACACAAAGGCCTGGTTGACTGAAGACATTGTTGATTGGTTACTGTGCTCATTGTGATGATGGACATTGCTGTGGCATCGCCCCAGCACCTGCAATGGACCAACTTGTACCAGTGCAAACATGGAACAGTATTTCAGACTTCAGTGGAAAGAATTGGATGACTGATGTTAATGCTGTTGACTGTCAGTTCATTACCAATGGCTAGCAAACTCACATTTCAGCTCCACTGAAACTCCACCAATTATGTTGACATTATGTATAAGAAGTACAAACACTATGACATGTATCTTGATACTACTAACTTGAAATTGATTCTTCTGCGTTACTACTGTTAGGTGTTCTTGATAACCCAAGGTTTATATGATGGGTTGAGCTTCCGATGTTGTTCCACCATCAGATGATAATCAATGTGTTTAGCATCTTTTCTGGCTTGACCAAAGTTGAATCTGAAAATGTCAAAGGGGTACAGGTGGGAGGAGTGAGTAATGACAATGCACGAAAATACCTCAAGAATCCACCACCAGCACCCTTTCCGGCTACATAATGTGTCATGGACTTCATCCTTCAAATGATGCTTATAGAAAGCATCCAGGTCAATCGGAAGATCTTTGCGGAATTTAATATTATCACATGTGGACTGGCATTCCAGGACCATCCACAGCAGCAGAATATTCAAAAGATTGGGTGGCGTATTCGGGGCCGAGTCAAGCGGTTCATCTTTGACCCAGTGTCCACCTACATCTAAAGACAAGGCCAGCAATGGTAAGATTCAGCCCTCCTGGACATGGCACCAACCTGAATGTGATCCAACAAACCAACGCTCCTGTATATCCTGTTCTGTCCCCAATTGCGGGGGACCAAAAAGACTTGGGGCATAAAAGACGCGGCGTTCATCAACTGACAGAGCATGCCGGAAGATCCTAATATCCTCATTGAACGAAGTCTTTGGAAGTGGGCGGCGTGCGAAGAAAATAGATTCAACTGTGTCCCTAGATTGAGAAACTATTACATCAATTGGCTGGTCCAGACACAATTTAGACATACCAGACACCAACGAATACAACCTCCGGTTTAGTGAGGCACCCCAATCTGACCTGTATTCAGAAATTCGAACCTTAGCTAGGACAATGACCGTGAAAGAACAGAATATACACACCTCACTTCCTTGTTCATAGGCACGGTAGATCGAACCAACTAGAGCAGAATTGTGAGGTGGAGGCAAGCCCACCTACCCGTTCATTTGGACTCAAGTCAGAATACGAATGGTCTCCGACGTACCAAGGTCAACATTCCAGCAAGTATACGTGCCGCATAAGCGCCACGAGAAAATCCGAAAATAGAGACTTTACTCCCATTCTTGTCTGTACCCAAGGGATATCCAATTATCATTGAGGGAGGGCTCGGAGGTGTAGAATACATACAAAGTTTCAATAGGTCGCAGTAGGCCAACATAACAATACGATCAATGTCTCGACCACTTGCAGCAGTAATCTTTCTGTCGAGTGCGGTAGGGGTTCGCAAGGATGGGACCAAAGGGGCTTTTGACGCAATTCCATTCTTGAAGTGTTCAGAAATGTATCAAATAACAAGAAATGATAAGCTTGGAACATACGTAGTAAAGTGCTTTCTGATCACCATTGTTAATGAGCATCTCAAAGAACTTCACGACGTTAGACGTCTTAGATGAAGTGTATTCCTTGTGTGTTCCATCGAAGCACACTACAATATGACAAGGATGAGAGTCGTTCTGAGGCAGAGGGTTCATGGCGTACAGGAAGTCTGTCCCTGCCAGCGCTAAAGCGCTAAAGTTCTGTCGAGGAACCAAACTTGCAGTGAGAAGTTGGGCCTCGTAATCGCCGGTCCGTCCAGCTGACCTACACATCAGTGAATCAAGAATTTTCTGCTAAGACTATGTATTGTGGTTGTATGGTATAAATAATA
>QFEU01005702.1:0-23491 GCA_003316345.1 Tricholoma terreum | reverse complement strand
GCTACCATGGCTGCCATTGTGGATGGTAGCCAGATTGGATTGCATGCCAGATCTATCTGCCATAGCTACCAGGCATACCAGAAGGGCATCCGATATAGCCGACCTGCCATTGCTCCTAGAAGCGTTTTTTTCTTGAATTCGTACTACTAAGAGCAACACTCAGAAGGGTGACTGAAGTGGTTGTGCAAGTGCAAGACAATATTTCAGTTTGGATTTGTCAACAATGAACTATTGTGGAATATATGTTACTAAGAGATTAATGAATGTTGATAAAAGATACTTACATTGTCTACACTCATGTAGTGATTTTCTTGCATTCCCAAGCTAGAATGAGCAATCTCACCAAAGAGCATCAATTTGACTTGTCTCCCATGCTAACTGACAAATATCTGATTGTTGTTTCTTATGGGATTTTCTCTTTGGTCAAGTAGCAGGTGGATGTGTTGTTGACAAGAATTTTGGGTTGTTGTTTGTCACTTTTGACCACTTGGTGCTCATCATCATCATATTGCAAAGCACTTTTGTAGTGCAACAAAATTGGCACAGCATGGAAAACACAAGTATGGTATTTAATTATTTTTTGATAAGTTTGTAATGTGTCTTCAAGATTTGTGGCAGGCAAGGTGTGTTTATGGGCATCTTCTGCATTTTTAGTGGTGGGCATGCTTTCATGATTGTTTGATATGATCTGCTTGATGTGAACTTCTGATAAATTCAGACTACTAATGTCCTGTGATACTAGGGTCTTTCAGTTTTTTGTCCCTAATTTTAATAGTGTTGCTAGATTAAGCATCTTCAATTGCAGGTTTTCTTTGCATGCATCTTCTGGCAAAGTTTTTGACCATCAAATGGTCTCAAGACTAACAAGCCATCAAGAGGGCATGTGTGGGATGTCATCACATATGGAGCTTTGGTCCCTCTACAAGATTGTAGATTGATGATCACATTTTCTAGAGTTTGACTTTGAGCTCAATGGGCAGTCATGGCAAAAGTGGATAATATTGGCACCTGAGTTTGCTGGATGGTACATCTCCTCTTAGTGAATGGATGTTCAAATTTGATATCTGTAAAATCAGTGAGAATTGGAAGATCATGAGAAGGTAAATTTCCCAATGCTTTATTCAAGTTGCTGCTATCCTCAATGTGAACAATAGCAGATATTAAGTAATGACAGCCATCATCATTGGTATGATGCTGTATGTGAGAGACTGTGCCTCAACTACCATTTACAATGCTTCTCTCAACATCAAAGTTCTGGGATATCAAAACAGGCATGTCTAATGCAAGAGAAATTTGGCCTAGTCACTGTTTGGTTTGTCCAGATGGAAGATATGCCAAACAGTCTTTCATATCTTTTGCTTTGATGGCAGTTTTTTGATGTTTATCTTCAGCATAGTACCAATACAATTCCTGCCCTGTTGTTTTGTGAAAGCACTGGCTGCATTGTCACACATGACAATGGGTGTATGTCACCATGGTTCACTACTAAAAGCAATGTTACTTTTAGACCTCATGATATGACTGCTCAAAAGATCATAATCATGACTAGTACAATAACCTTCTTGTAAATACATAAGCAGATTGCAAAACTCTTGGTTCTTGGAACCAATTTGTCTTTGTGGGTGATAAAAAATGATTATTGTTGACATTGTCAAGCAAGGTAATTTTCCAAACACAGTTCACTGATGTTGAGTCATAGCAGCTTATTGGCATGTATTGATATATGACTATAGGTGAGTCTCTCTTACTGGTGGTAGCTGAAAATCTCTAGCAAAAATGAGATTAATTTCTCCAATGTCACTTTTGGCAAGACTAGGTACTTCACTAATTTGACAAAGAAATTGACAGCTGATCATTGAGACCTCATTAATGAACAGATAGTCTACACCTTCCCACATTGCCATTAGATCATGCTGAGATTTAGTGTTGATTTCATATTTGTTTTGGAGCTCAAACAGAGCAAAGAGTGAAGGTCATGCCACAGATGTGACCAGCTGTAATGCCCATATACAAAGCCAAATGTAAGTGCCTTAACTGTTCTCTTTGTTAAAAAAATCTTTGATAGCATTAATAGCAGTACTTTTTCCAGTGCCAGCCAGGCCTAATATAAACATCTTCAGTGGGTTTTTATGTTGATGTAAACTATGCTCTGTAATAATTCTGAATGTTTGTTGCTGTTCTGGATTTAACATCTATTTGTATGTCAATTGTTCAATATCTGGCAGTGCATTTGTTGCCAATATACTGTTATCTGATTGGTGTTCAACAGAAGGTAATATGGACTCAAGAGCTCATAAGCTTGTTGTTGCTTGAAATTCTTGTGGAGAGACACTTTGATTTGGATGCAAAGTATTAGAACTATAAGCAGTGGTCTTTTGTTTTCATCTATCACATCAATGATTGTATTCTTCTTTTCAGGTGCTTTTGAGGTCAACAGAGTTTTCATCTAGTTGTTCAATGCTGAATCTGTAGCCATGGTCATAAACAAAGATCAGCTGATTTGACTTCAAATAATCCTGCAAGTTTAGCATGTTCAATACAATCAAAAGAATTTATATTAGTACTATTTTTCATTCTGAACAACATTCTTTAATCAACTCTAAATTTTGCAAAATTTCAATGTTGTCTATGTGCTCAATGGCATCATAAAAAGTGGTCACTTCTTGTGCAGCAATTTCTGGTGCTAATTGAAATTGATGTTAGTGCCACTATCCAAAGTGATCATTATGACCGTCCTTGCATTCATGCAATAATTGCATATTATCCATGATTTGTTCAAATTTGTAATGCTATAATGTTGAGTTAAATCTGTTGAATGCCATGGGCTATAAGTCTCCTAGCATTCACAAATCAAACCCAGTCACCATGACATGAACTGAATCAACATCAACCAACAGTAAATTTCATGCTGATCTTGTTTTGGAATTGATCCCACTAGAACAGAAATGAGCCATCCATGTCAAATATTTGCAAAAATTTTCTCTGAGTACAAACAACAATATTTGCCAATACTGCTCTTATGAAAACTGAGTGTTTGCAAACATTCCCTCTGGTGAGAGGGTGTATTTTTGTATTACATAATTATTAGAACTAGAAAAAGAGTACATCAGGCAGGATTGAACACAAGATCTGACAGAATAATAGAACATAACACAACACTCATGACCACTAAGCCAAAACACCATAGCATATAAATGATCAAATGGATATATATTGATGCCAAATGATGCGGAGACTTCAACATTTGTTGATGATGCTTATGTAATGCACATAAATCATCACACATGTCACATGCCCCATTCTGTATGTTCCAAAAACTAAGTCCCCATGTCATTGGCATCAATATATATTTATTTGATCACTTATATTCTATGGTGTTTTGGCTTAGTGGTCATGAGTGTTGTGTTATGTTCTATTATTCTGTCAGGTCTTGTGTTCAATCCTGTCTGATGTACTCTTTTTCTAGTCCTAATAATTATGTAATACAAAAATACATCCTCTCACCAGAGGGAATGTTTGCAAACACTCAGTTCTCACAAGAGTAGTGTTGGCAAACATTGTTGTTTGTACTCAGAGAAAACATTTGCAAATATTTGACATGGACTATTGACAGGAACATGTTGTGAATGTAGATGGCAGATTTTCAATGCATGTGTATGACATTCTTCATGGGGCATTATAAATTTGTAAGTTGGCCTTGTCTTGCTCGGATGCCTCACAACCTCATCAATTTCAACAGTTTGCAAATCAGAATCTTCTTGACAATGTATAGTCTTCACTTTTTCAGTTTGTGCACAGAAATCCCACAGAGTCAAATGATCAAGTGATTGTAACTGATATTTATAATCAGTAAGTTGTGATGGATATGCTATGATCCGATTATCATCATTGAGGAACATTGCTACTTCATCATGATTGACAACACCTTCCAATGCAGTTTCTTCAGATGACTGGTTAAAATCTGTTGGAGAAACAGGTTTGTCATTTTTACCCTCAATGTTGTCTTCAGATAATGAAACATTTGGCTGATCTTCTTTGCTAGGAGCCATGTGACTATAGCATTCTGGACTGAGATTTTCACAGTTGATAGAAGCTTTAGCTGTGGTCCAAAACAAGTTGTTAAATTCATGACTAGTAAAGTAATCTTCCAAGTCAAGCAAGTATGACATGCCTTGCTGTGATGATAACTCTTGGTGAGAGATCATTGTATGTGCATACTTTTATAGTACATGCTTAGCTCATAGTGTAAGTTTGTTATCTGCAGAATTATATTCCCCCAATTTATAAACTGCCAATTCTAATGCAGCATATGCAATATATACTTTTAGTTGAGCCTTTGAGATGTAGTTAGTGATATAATACAAAATAACTTTGGCAGCTTTCCTAGAACCAATAAACTTTATATCCATATTGTATTGAATAGCACTGAGAATTGTTTCATTGAAATGATTCACCATGCCATCCAAACATTTTAAATCAATTTTGCCTGATATAGAATTAATAGAACCTTCAGATTGGTAATGACACTGGTCAAGATTAAATTGACATTGTTTTTTTGCTGAACCTTTGCAGAATTTATAACATGTCACCTGATGAGTATATCATTGACACTGTTCTGCCAAAAAGTGAAGATCCTTTTGATATTCCATAGATGAAGGTTGTGTTGCACAACCTCCATTGATTCTCTGAACAGAACATGGATGAAATGTTGAAGATGGCACAGATAATGAGGGATCAGGGTCATCAGATACACATGTAGATATGGAATCCTCCATGAAGTTCAATAGGTGGATTTTAAAACTTTTATCTTGAAGAACTTGATGTTTAATTTCATCTGGATTGAGACCTTTTTTGAGCCATATCAGCATGTGAAAATGCAGAGAACCTCTGCCTTGAGCTTTCACACATCTGTAATAACCTTGAGGAATGCCAAAAATATCTCCCTTAAAGTTTTTCCCTTCTAAGTATGAAGGAATGCTTTCATGTGGGAACTGGTTATCTGGTAGTTGGAACAGTAAGTACTCTGCATTGCAACATCTTCAGTTGAGTCAAGGAAATGTATATCTCTGCTTTGTGCATTGTCAAGTTCCACCATAACACCACTGCAAGTGAGAAGCAGCTGGCAAAACACTAGCTCCATGCTGTGTTGAGATTGTTATGCTATAGTTTCATGGCTGTAACAACACATCACTCAAATATGTCCTGTTTTGGGACATAAATCATAATATGAAGGAGGTATGTGGTGGGAACACACTGAAATATGTCCCATATTTCAGTTCCAGACACTGCACCAGAGCCTGGATGAATTTCTACCTTAGTGTTATGGAAATCCATAAGGGCCTTTTCAGTAGCCAGTTAGGGTGAGGTTTGGTTAGGTTAAGCTTCCTAATATGTAGTTAGCCAGGTTTATGTAATGTAACCAGAACCCAAAAACCGTTCAGCTGCACAGCTGGGTTAGGATGTCACAGAAGTGTCACATCATATTACAGGTGGTCCTCCCACATTGCCTTTGCAATATATCCCATCTTTCACTTGCATGATTTTGTTCTGCCTGTGAGATATTACCTCCAAGCTTTTCTGGATCAATTTTATGTGAAGACTGTGGAACTTGTGAATGGCTGCCTTCAGTGTGATCATAGGGTGTTGTTGCACTGTCATCTGGATCATGGATATGAATGAAATTGTGTAGTGCAGCCATGGCATAGGGAATTTTAGACTGCATGTAGATATCATACTCAGGTGCCACAACCATAAGTCTGAATCAACACTTGCAGATGCAAAAAATATGGAGGGAAGCAACAATAGGGATCTGCACAGGTTTGGCAACCCATGTGGGTTACAGGTGCAGGTATGGGTTGCAACAAGGGTACCCATGACCCATGCCCAACCCACCACCATGCAGGATGTTTAGTAGTTAGTGTATTTACAAGCCATGTCACTGCACTGATTGTGGGACATGGCCATACATTTACAACTTCATTATACTACATACTACATATAGGTAACTGCTAAGGGGGCAGATCGCCAGGTGAGAGGCAATGAAACATCAACACTCATATATGTTGAATTTGTTGTATCATATCTGACAATGCATCAACACATCCTTGCATAGTGGGGCCTAAATGACATGTTTGGGCCCCAAGTATCTGTCATGTTATTTGTGTTGGAGCAGACAATCTATCATGTTTGAGGTCTGTGAATCATTTGCTATTTATAGTACTCATGTCATATCTGAAAATCCAAGTTTTTGTACTTGCATTGATTACTGATACACCTCAGACTTTGCCACCATGCGAGTGCGTAAAGCTGTCTTGGGATGTGACTAGTGAGATTAATATGCCAGGGAGTAGATGAGAGTGTAAGACAGAGATGAACATCTCTCATTCTCCTATTACTTTGTATCTAAGTACTGTGTACTATAAATACATTAGGTTCTACAAATAGATACTGTTACATTGACTGGGCTCAGAATGCCAATCCCAACAAGCTGAGGTGAGTATCTCTTGTATATGTATTACTAGTTGTTGTACTTATAACATTACCTACAGACAAACACTTTACAGATAATAAAGAGACTTTGCCACCATGCAAGTGCGTAAAGCTGAGACAAACACTTTACAAATCTCACACACTCTTTCAGTTTGGGCCCCCTTTTCTTTTTCCATTGACAATATATTTTCTTTCTTTAGAATGTATACTACTTGCTACCACCCCCACCCTAATGCCACTCACCGCTGTGAACCACTGTTCATAGGGGTGGTGGATCCCCTAGCCCCTGACATGACAACATGTTTCACTCAGAATGGCCACCATGTCATGACCACCCTTGATATCTTCTTGTACTTCTGTTTCCTGATTTGATGACTAGACAAGGGCTTATCCTTCCTCTTGGAGAGATTAGCAGTGAGAACCATTGTTGCAAGATGTAGAGACATGATAATCAACAGCTTATATATATATTGTTGTCACACTTCCCAGCAGGAGTGACAACTCAGCTTGACTGATCAGGTTTCAGCAGGTTTCGGAACTTTCCAAAACCTGTTCCCAGCCTAACCTAGCCTAAACATTTTGCCCCCCATGCCCTGAGATGACAATGCCTTACCATGGGAAAACAGACTGTCAATTAGTGCTCAGATATATCAGGCTGGCAAACCTGGTGAAACTTGCCAACACTACTGTTCTAAATAAAACCTTACCAGATGGGGTATCAGAATTGGGCCTATTGCACATAAGATTCAACTTATAATGCATTATTTATTTTGATATTTTAGTGTCAGATCATCCTTGATTTCCTGATGGAACCAGTTACTGAAAAGGCCCTAAGTCATAAAACCCCTGAATATGCCCCCTAAGGCCTGATCAAAAAAGTGCCCTTTTTGTGGATTTTTATCTGGACCACTTTTGACCAATTTTTATCCAGATATACACCTGGCCTCCAAAATATCCAGGTTTTATCCAGATTTTGTATCAGGCCTCCAATAAAAGCCAAAAAAGCCAAAAATCACCTTTTTTTTTCTATCCCACAGGGTGTGTGTGCATTTCTGCATTATATATCTACCTAACAGACATCAATTACCCATCCCATCATTGCATTCTTTGTCTGCTGTGGCCTTTCATGCATCAAGAGCTTTGAGGGCACATTGTAAAGCAGGAAGTTGTTTTGTCAATCCTTTAAATAGAGTGACATCCAATTGAGAGATAGAAAAACCCCCCAAGGTGGCTGAGTTCGGTGGGGATTGGAGAGTGCAGAGAAAATTCTGTGATGCGAAGTGATGCATACTTGCATACTTGAAAGTGTTGGAGCGCTTGAGATACTTCCCTAACGTGAGGGCCGACCATGTTTTTGAAGGCTTGAATAGACATGTAGGAAACTCCCAAGATATTTGAAGAGTCTAATACTCATGCATGTGTACTGTTCTTGCCCCCAGTTTTTGCATAGATGCTTAGAACTGTTTGTCAATCAGTTTTTCATCATTTAGCTTTTCACAGTGTTTTTTTTACCTTTCCCGAGCATAATCTGACCATCAAAAACAAATGAAGCCAAATGTACCAGCAGTTTGTAGAGTTGGTGAGAGAGAGTTTACTCTAGCTTCATAAAGCTCCTGAGGTAACCCATGCTTCTTGCAAACATCAATTCTTCAAGTTGTCTTCAAAAGCTAGTCGTAATCAATAACTCATTACTTCAGAGAAAAATTCCCTGGCAGCAATTCCAACATTTTTCTCGTTGATAGTGGTAATATCTCATCATCATCCAGAACTTGGTGAACTGACATTGACACACTGCAGTTGACAACAAATGTATAATTTTGGGTTCTTCATAATGCGCTTCGTTGTATATGTGACCACGCTGTCATGTTGACTTTCCTTTTTTTCACATCTACATTACAATAACTGGACGCAACACTGGTTTTCTCCAGACTCCTAGCTGCACAAGGTGTTATTCTATTCAGTAGTGAGGCACGAGTAGATGAATAGAATCTTGTCTTTGAGCGAACGCCAGGCATGACACATCACGCTTCTTCTCTCCCTTCCACCGTGTTTGCTTGCTGTCCTGTCCATCCAGTTCCACTCTCTTTTCATATATCTTTCCTTTTCTTCTCCTACTAGACCATTATCTTCTAACTGTCTAATTTCAATTGATGGAACAGATACAACGAAACCCCCATCTGGACGAGTGTCCAGATTACAGCGCAGCGCCCTTTCTCGCTGTCCACGCTGCTCTCACTACACAAAACAATGTCACCAATGAACAGGCAGCCCAACAGCTTACTGATGCCTGGAAGCAGCACAACGATAGCCTGAAGACAGCCTGGGACCAACAGGCCCAAGCGGACCGTCAAGAGCAAGAAGAGCAGGATTGCCTGGCTCATGAAGAGGAGGAACGTCAGCAGGCACAGAAAGCACAAGAAGACGAACACGAGAGGCGAGAGTTGGAAAAGAAGAAGCCTAAAATGAAGGACTTTGATGACAACCTCACGGTAGCAGATTTTATTGCGCCTCGACCTTCCACATATGCACTAAACAAGCTTGAATCCTTCGAGTACATAGAGTTATGGTATTTCACACAGGAGGTTGCGCCGATGCAATGGACAACCAACGTTCCGGAAATGATGATGCCTTTGGCATTTCCAGAGTTGGTGATACGGTCGCCTTGAAGCAGCTTTCCGCCGTCAAAGCCTCTCGAAATGTCATAAAGGATGTTGATCTATCCTGGAGACAGATGAATATGAGATGAGTGGCATTCCTCCAACATGCTGAGAATGTCGGCTGGCCAGCAAACCACATCTCATCCTTAGCAAAAATTTTCGTATCCCTTGAAATGCACCCCTTTCAGTACCGCTTACATGGTGAAAGACCCTCATCCTCTATCAAGCCAGAGTCCGCCGCAACTGGCATGACAAGCTCAAACACAACGAGGGTTTCAACATCTCGATCATCAATACAGCACTCATGCAAAGCATCTCTGATGAGGTTGTTGACAAGGCTCAGCTAGATGGCCTCCATGAGGTCAGCCCTTTTTTCACATCTTCTCCCAAGCCACCGTCACTAACCCCCCATCTCTGAACACCTTGTCACCTCCCTTGATGGCTCCTTCCTGCTTCCTGCTTCCTGCTTCCTGCTTCGCAATTCATGCTTCTTGCTTCGCATTCTTTGGTGCTTTACACCTCATGCTTCTCGCTTCATTGCGCTCTTCCCCTTTCACTTCTCGCTACCCCCATTGGGTACCTGCTTTGTGTCCTTCTTGCATGTATTAATGTGTGCTTCACATGTTGTGATTGGCAAATACAACATCAAATGATTGTAGATTGAGGAAATGTGGCAGAGCTTAAATGCCACAACCATAGCCACTCCTGATCGCAATAAGAGAGGTCGGCAAAATGTCAGCCGTAACCATGACTACCATCGCGCTCACATTCACCGCCTACCTCCTCAGAGCATTTCCATAGCAAACGCCGACGTGCACAGTCCCCACCTTCCTTTCATTCAGCATCACGCAAAGCTTCCTCACGTTTCACAGGTTTTCAATCTGGCGCAGTCGCATGGGCCCTCGTGATTTGTGCCATCTGTTTGGGCTCCTTCCATCACGATGTCAGCAAATGTGCAGCCAATCTGCTATGGAATGGGGAAAAAGCCAGGTGTCGAAGAAACAAGCAAGGTCACATCATCAACCCCTCAGGAATCACCTTATGTGTCGACTGGCAGCGTCCAAATGGATGCACAGCATCCAGCCACCACCACGAGTGCTCATGCTGCAGAAAGTCAGATCATGGAGCTCAAAAATGTCCTCGAGCTCAGAAGGACTAACACTCTCACACCCTACAAAGCCAATGTCTGGGAGCGGCTGCTCAATCAATATGGACTTGCTGATAGATATCCTTCCCTTCCCTTCCAAATTTGGTATGGCTTCAATGCTGGCATTCGACCAATCACTTCAATGTACGCACCCAAAAATGGCACTAATTCACTCCATGACCACTCAGACGAGTACCTCCAGATCATTAATCGAGAATTCTCATGCAAACGTTATCTGGGACCTTTGTCCCAATCAGAGGTTGAGCAACTCATTGGACTGTTTCAATCATCCCCCCTCTCCCTTGTCCTGAAACCTGGAAAGGTTGGAAGATATCATGCTGTTCACAATTTCTCGCACCCTCACTCTCCTACAAAATGTCTATCATCCATTAATTACTCTATCGACTCTAATCTGTTCCCATGTACATGGGGAACCTTTTCCACAGTTTGCCTCACAATCTGGAACCTCCCTCCAGGTTCTCAAGCCTCAATTCAGGACGTTGCAGAAGCATATAGAACCATACCAATTTCACCTGAACAATGGCTGGGGCTTGTTGTCAAGCTCCGTGAAGAGGATCAATTTGCAATCAATACCAACAATAACTTCGGTCTCTCTTCTGCAGGAGGGGTCTATGGCCACCTTGGTGATGCGACAGCTGATCTCTTCTGTGCCTCAGGCATGGGCCCTCTTTCCAAATGGGTTGATGATCATGTCTTCTTCAGAATGCTCCTCAAGCATCTCCCAACATACAATGAAAACCGTAGAAAATGACACTTTGAAATTATGGCTAATAGAGGGCAACGACAAGACCAAGGCTGAATCTGGTATCGAGGATTGGACATGCCGAACGGTTGCCCAACAGAATTTGATGAGAACATGGCCTTCCCCTTTCAGAACCTCTCCCAGAATTCCCCTCGCTCATCCGATGAAGAAAGGTACACATACTCTGATGCCGACATTGACCAGTTGTCAAGTCAGCTCGGAATCCCCTGGGAGGAGTCCAAAACAACCCCATTCAGTACAACTGTTCCCTATATTGGGTTTATGTGGGATCTCAAGGCATGCACGATCTCTCTACCTGCATCAAAGAAGAACAAATATGCCAATGCAATCACGGAATGGATTTCAAAGACGAGGCACACCATGGAAGAAGTCGAAAAACTGTATGGGAAGCTACTCCATGCATGCCTTGGTGTACCACATGGACGTGTGTACCTCACCAGCCTGGAAACCATGCTTGGCACCTTCCATAACTGTCCTTTCATGCCGCACTCCCCACCCAAAGATACTCATGATGACCTACTCTGGTGGCTCGACCTTCTCAAATCCCCTGTGCTCATCCGCAACATCCCTAGCCCCTGTCACCTCACCAACTATGGCGCATATTCAGATGCAAGCTCTGGAGTTGGCATCGGCATCACGATTGGAGGGCGTTGGCGTGCCTGGCGTTTGCTCCCAGGCTGGAACAGCAATGACCGAGACATTGGGTGGGCCAAAGCAATCGCGTTCGAGCTGCTTGTCTGGTGTCTACTCCCTTCCAGCTCTCTTGGTGACAACTTCAAGGTCTTCGGCGACAATCGGGGGGTTGTCAAAGGGTGGTGGAAAGGACGCAGTAGAAACAAACTGACAAACCAAGTCTTCCGTCGAATCCACCATATCTGTAACGGACTGTTTGATATTGTTTACTTACTACCTGGTATTAAACAATAGCCTTATGTAATGATACAGGGAACCTCTAAAACCCTACTACGTGTACTCAATCTTACCAAATAGACTTGGTCAAATTCAGTACCCTGTGGGACCTGAGGCTTCGTAAAGGATCCAACCTTTACACTTTTTTGAATTTCCAAGCTATTCTATGTACAACTCACTGCTTATCTCCACACTCTACCTTGCATTACCTCACTATCCGAAAATGGTATCGACGGTGGTACTAGAACCGACAATGGCCCCTTCTTTCCCTGAAAGTGTGAAGGAGGCCGACCATACCACACCAAGCCGACAAGAGCGCACAAATATACGTGGAGATCATTCCACGCCACACGCTATTGCCGAAATGGGAGGGCCCTCCAACAACCTCCCCAAAACCCACACTACTCAAGTACGCGAAGGAACAGTACATGGAGAAGATGGGATGACCGGGCACGTCAACCCAATAATCAAAACTACCAGTAGCATGCAATCCGATACTATCACAGTTACACCACAAATCTATGTGACCCCAGCCTTACAAAAATTAACTACCGAGGCTCGCGTATACCTCACGTCGGGTGAGGAGTCCAACCAGAACTCAGTGTATACCCCTCAGAGTCGTGGTTCGAGAACACCGAACCATGGAACTCAATCAAGGGCGGGTTTAACTTCAGCCACAGACCAGCCTGCCTCGACGGACACAGGACAGGCAAACCAGAGGCGTAACCCTCTGGAGGTACCCTTATCCTTAGGAGACCAAGAGGACTGCTACTGGGCTACATACGACGTGCAGCGCGAATCCCGACAGGCTCAAATCCGAGATCACGCCCGCACCAAGGCGTTGACCTTTTTAACACAGAACATGAACAATCCGAACCCATCACAGGGAGACATCACTCCTGTGTACCTGGCCATGTTGCACAAGGCCGTGAAAGCATACTGTCAGAAGAAAGACAAGAAGATGTCATCTTATCGATGTTCACCTTCAACAGTCTCTGACTTCTTGCCATCTACAGGAGAGGAATTACCCTCTCCCACTACCAATAACCCTGCTGTCGCGAACGTTAAACTAGTTCCGCCCCCCAAACAAGGGAAGGAGGGGGCTATACCCCTACCCCATACCAAGGTGGAGGATACACTCCTTCCCTCTTTAAATGACCTCGTTACGCCAGCGGTACGAGATCTCCATGCCCCCAAGCAACCGCACGAAACTCCCGAGGAATTCGAGAGACGTTGTGCAGCGGCTGCTCGACTGACGTCCAACCCAGCCACCGCTGCCTTCTTACCAACTATGGCAGCTACCCCCGAAGTATATATTGAAGCGAATCACTTCACTTCTACACTTAAGACACTTGAACTAGGCCCGGCTGGGGAACCGCATCGTGATAGGCATGAACCGTCCAAACCACAGCCATTAGAGTTTAGCATCACCAACCCACCACAACGCGTACGGTTGCGTACCACTTGGGAGGATAGGGTAAACTTCCAACGTGTGCGCAACAGTCAATTGTCCGATTACGGTCAATCCACCATTAATGACCAGGGGATCCGGTTTGAAGGACGAATCCCGTTTGATAGCATGCGCGAACAGTTCGAACAGGGTCACGGGGAACCCTCAGGACCGAATGGTCAGGATGGTGATGATAATGACTCCCATCACAGTAACCATCGCAACCTCCCACCTCATCATCAAGCCCCCACTAACACGCCAAAGCGACACCCATCCTCCCATCATAATGGTAGTGGAGGCAGCAATAGTGGTGGTGATGGCAATGGAGGAGGAGGAGGAGGAGGAGGAGGAGGAGGAGGAGGAGGACCTCCTTCTGACTCTGGAAGGGAGACTCCTGAGCCTAACAACAATAGGCTCAACCCGCGAGGGCATTGCATGCCCCGCACGTCTACCATGTGGCATTCTACACCTGGCATACTTGAGGCAGCAGAAAATCACCGCGCTGCCATGCATGAGCGTCTACTCTCATTAATACGCCAGCACCTGTCAACACGCCTCCAAATACCCCAGGGAACCAAAGTGCGAAAGACCGATAGTGACTCTATCGGCACATTCAGTGGCTCAGCAAACTTCGGAGACCTCGAATACTGGCTGACCAACTTAGTTATACTGCTCGAAGCCGAGCAGTATGGTGGACCCGATAGGGACCGCGAATGCTGCCTCCAGCTCTTGAGTTTCTTATCGGGAGAAGCCAAGAAATGGTATCACAGACACACGGTGAGCATCAATCGCCGACAGCTCAGATGGACATTCGAGGAGATCATCCTCGGATTGTACGACTGGTTCGTACACCCGTCCACCATGCAGGATGCTCGCAAGGCCTTCTTTGCGACTAAGTATACCAGCGAGAAGGGTGTACAAGGATTTTACGACACCCTTCTGGACCATGCACACAATATGGCTGTTTACCCTGACGATTATCTCGTCATGGAAACATTCCTAAAGGGAATACCAGAATCCCTTCGCGAACCTATTATTACCAATGGACTGTCGCCTGAAGTCAATATGATTGATGACTTCGTCACACAAGCCAAGCATTATGAATATGCCAAGAAGACTCTTGACTACTATAATCATCTAATCGCTGGACGCATAACAACTGAAGCAAAGGAGCACTCATCCTCCAACACTAAGAGGAACCGCACCACTCCTGCCAAACAGTCAGACCATAAGCTAGAGTCTGAACCGAGGCGTAATGCCACCGGGGACTACCCCTGTTGGGTATTCGCAAGAGCCAAACATAACACTGATAACAAACTTTGACCTTCAGGGGATAAATGCACCCCTACCCCTGCAGAGATGGACGTTGAGAAGGCCAGGGTGACCCTGGACCTCATATGCTACAACTGTGGGGAAAAGGGCCATAAGGCCAGGGACTGCAGAAGACCACCCCAACCAAAGGCCCATATTCGAGCGGCCCACACTGAAAACCCAACCCGATCAGATGATGGTAATGCCCCATCGGAGGATGAGGGTAGGGCCCATCTCGATGTGTCCGAAGTGGGAGACGGAGAGAACGCCAACGAGGAGATCGTTGAATTCGAGGTGCCAGATGACACATACATAGTCTTTGAAAGTCCGGTCTGGTCCGGTTTTTTGCCCACCTCAGGGGGCAACCGTGAACCAGACCGGTTCATGTATTTCAAAAAATATATGCAACCGTAGACTGGACTGGTATAAACCGGTCCATCACGGTTGCCTTACGGTTACTAGACCGGTTGTGACCAGTCCAGAGCTAAACTGGTCCAGACCGGTTTAGGACCAGTCTGGACCACATAAGTAATACAAATTGTAACCTAGACTAAACACTAATAGATATTCTAAAAGTACTTTCACACCCTGCGAGCAGAGGCTCGCAGCGGTGGAGGGGTGCTACAAATAATAAATGAAATGAAACTGGTGGTGCTACATTAGACGTTCGTGTCCCCCTGCGAGCAGTGGCTCGCAGGTGTGGTAGCGGTTTGTTGTCGTAGTTAATAATCACCTGCGCACCCCCATGCGAGCAGCAGCTCACAACGACAGGGGAAGGTGCTGGTGCTGGATGGATGGCGTTGCTGTTGGGCAGTTGGGTGGTAAGCGGTGACGTGGCAAGCTTATGGGTTGGAGTGCTTACCTTGCGGGTACCCCACTGCATCCCCTCGCGCTGTCGTATCTGCTCCCTATCGGTGTCATTGCCAGCACCACCATCTCCCCCTGCGAGCAGTGGCTCGCAGGCGGGGTAGTGGTGCTGTGTCGTCCCCGTTGGCACTGTAATCACCTGTGTACCCCCGTGCGAGCAGCAGCTCACAACAGCAGGGGAAGGTGCTGGTGCTGGATGGATGGCGTCGCTGTTGGGCAGTTGGGTGGTAAGCGGTGACGTGGCAAGCTTATGGGTTGGAGTGCTTACCTTGCACGTACCCCACTGCATCCCCTCGCGCTGTCATATCCGCTCCCTATCGGTGTCGTTGCCAGCACCATCATCTCCTCCTGCGAGCAGTGGCTCGCAGGTGGGATAGTGGTGCTGTGTCGTCCCTGTTGGCACTGTCGTCGCCGTCCGTCGTGTCATCGTTGTCATTTGTCTCGTTTGGCTTTGTCGTCATTGAAGATAGCATAAATGATCCACCCTGCGAGCAGTGGCTCGCGAGGCTGGTCATCGGTGCTGGGTTGTTGTTGTCTCTGTTCGTTGGCTAGCTCAGTCATCCATTGTTGAAGACCCACCCCACGAGCAGTGGCTCGGGAGGCTGGGGTGGTGGGGTCATTGTTATATTTAAACCTACAAAAGAGGGAAAGAACAACATTAATAAAAGAGAATAATAAAAATAAGAAAGACTTAATTAGAGCCTTCTCCAACACGGGCGTTAGTTGTTGAACGCGTAGAATGCGCGTGTGACGTGGCACATTTGCAGCCACAGTGTGCCGTTTGCGGTGGTTGAAGGGGCATGGGGGGTCATCAATGTGGCCGTTTGTGGAGTGGTGGTGGTGGAGACGGAGTGAGCATGGCGGTTGTTGATGTGGCCATTTGTGGAGTGGTGGTGGAGATGGAGTGAGCGGTGGTGAACTTGTGGTGGCTGTGGGAAGTCACATCACTTTGTTTTTTGGGAGCACAAGCACGACCAAACGGTCCATGCGCTGCCAACAGGTATATAAGCACTCATGAAATGAGTGATATTCCCTTGGGCTTGCCCTCTCACCCGTAAATAAGATAGTATCAATAGTATTTATTTTATTTAAAATGTAGTATACATATAGTATTATATTTTCATGCCTTGCAAGCTTGATGCAACTGAAAGTCCAGTCCTCAACCAGTTGTGGTCGGTCTTTGGGTGGTCTACTAAGATGTTCTACCTTGGATGAACCGTGAACTGGACTTCTGAGAATGTTAGGGCAACCGCAACCAATGGTCCGGTTGTGATCAGTCCGGTTCGGTTCGGTCCACGGTCTTTTTTCAGTCCAATAGACTGGACTTTCAAACACTACACATACAGTAATGACTTCTACGAACAGAAGTCCACCTCTGACTTCCTAGCACCCATGCAAATTGGTGCCATGGCTCCAACGATCGAGGCACATAAACCACTTGCCGAAGACAACGGTGTATGTGATGAACGCCCCATACGAATGTGAAAGATCAATATGCGAACGGAGAAAGCTGCTTGTGAATGCCCAGTATATACCCCGGCAGAAAAACAATGCTTGGCCACCTACGTAGACGTAGGGGGCTGCCCAGCATGGATGCTATGGGACTCAGGGAGCACAACCTTGGGTATTACACCATTGTTTGCACACATCGCCGGTGTGACAGTATTTCCACTGTCAAATCCTCATATACTCCAATTAGGAACGATCGGTAGTCGATCCACTGTGAATTACGGTACTGAATCACGGGTAAAAGCCCCCGGAGTAGACATAGTAACGTATCTCGATGTAGCGAATTTTGATCGCTACGATATGATTATCGGAACACCGTTTATGCGACAGAATAAGGTGTGGCTGGATCTCGAGTCCAACCGAGTAATTGTAAATGGAGTAGTGACGCCCGCCACTACCGTGGATGAACACGACATCAACGAATGGATTCGCCGCTATAGAACGACCGATAAACATAAGAATTGACTCCCTGCGGCGGCCAGGAAGGCTGCCATGGAGGAAGTGTTGGATGAGGATGCACAAAAGGCAGGAGTATCACTGCCTGAAGGAGCCGGAGCAATACTCATGATGGAAGAAGAGTACCAAAACGCTACTCAAGAAGGGGAGAAACCGCCCCCAACGGTGCAAAAGACAGCATCCAAAACCCAGTTTACAATGGCTGGGAGCAACTCAGCCATGAAAAACACAACGATACAGGAGCCTCTGGATAACCAACCAGAGGTCAAACCACAGACGAAAGTACTGTCTGTATCAATGCCTAAAGAAGTACAGTTCGCGAGAACTGGAATGTCTTATTGCGAACCCACTTCATCTAAAGTGAAGATAGAAGACCTAATAACTGCAGAGCAAGAACTTGCTCAAGCTGAGGAACAGGAAAAGAATGAACAACACTCAGAAACTAGCTCAAGCAGACGATCTTTTTGGGACAGACCTATCCCAAAACCTCAATATGATTGGCCATACGACCCACGTATGCCGAACGAATGGAATGAGGTTATCACATCAATGCAGGCTCATGCGGGGAAGCACTCTCCCCACGTACGCGAACACTATCATCAACCTAAAGATGATGAGATATTACCCACAGAGGAATTTAATTACATCCTAGGAAATAACACCGATGAACTGAGGAGGCAATCCTCAGTTCGCCTTAGAACTAATAAGGGGGACCACGAACAAGGATTCCCTAACCTACGAAGGCGTTTCGAGACCAAGACGAAACCACGACAGGGAACGCCTCCCGACTTAAAAGGGAAGTCTAAGGAAATAGAACCACCTGAAGACGAATACACGCCTATTCGTGAACACTGGCATCGGGACTATGCCGACATAATGAATGGTACCAAGGCGGAACTCCCACCTTGGCGAGAAGTTAACCACGAAATACACTTGATTGACCCCGATAAACGATATCACTATTACCTCCCTCGCTGTCCTAACTCGCTAAGAGAGGAATTCCACGATAAGGTAAATTGATACATGAACGCCGGGTGGTGGGAACCCAGAGCTGTGAACCAAGCAGCACCAATGTTATGCATCCGAAAGAAGGACAACAAGCTTCGCATGGTTGTGGATGCTCAACAACGAAACGAAAACACGGTAAAGGATGTCACCCCTCTACCAGACCAGGAGGCCATTCATGAGGATGTGGCTCAAGCTAAGATCAGGTCGAAGATCGACCTATCCGATGCATACAAGCAAGTCCGTATCTGCCTAGAAGATGTGGACAAGATGGCCTTCGCAACTATATCAGGCACATACGTGAGTATGGTGATGCAACAGGGGGACTCCAACGCCCCTGCAACCTTTCAACAATTAATGACTGCAATCTTCCGAGATGTAATTGGAAAGTTCATGCACATATATTTAGACGACATATTCGTCTATTCCAGCTCGGTCGAGGACCATGAACGCCATCTTAAGATAGTACTCGACAGATTGAGGGAGAACTCCCTCTACCTGAAATGGTCCAAATGCAATCTCTATGCCAAGACTATTGACTGTCTTGGACACACAATCGACGATTGGGGAATCCACCCCGATTCCGACAAAATGACATGTGTCCGTGAATGGCGGACACCAAGGGACTACAATGACGTCCAGCGCTTCATAGGGCTAGTAAACTACGTCGGGAACTTTCTCCCCGACATTACATCGTATACAGGACCGTTACTAGCCATCACTCAAAATGGGGCGCCGTTCAACTGGCAAGCCATACACCAACATTGCTTTGATATGATTAAACGCATTTGCGATAAAACCCCTATCATCAAGCCTGTCAACCCCAAATCGGATGAACCGATATGGCTGATATGTGACGCGTCTAAAACTGGAGTTGGCGCCATGTATGGCCAAGGACCCACATGGCAGAAATGCCATCCAGCGGGGTTCATGTCTAAGAAGTTCACTACCACACAGCAGAATTACGCTGTACATGAACTTGAAACTTTGGCCATACTCGAAGCACTCCTCAAATGGGAAGATAAATTGATTGGATATTGTGTTCACGTTATCACAGACCACAAGGCACTTGAGTTCTTTAAGACTCAAGTCAACCTATCCCCCCGCCAACGGCAATGGATGGAGTATATGTCCCGATTCGACTTCGACATAACCTATGTTAAGGGTGAACTCAACAAAGTAGCGGACTGTTTATCCTGCTACTTCGAGAATGATACCACTGACAAAACACACAAAGTTCATGATTACGTGCGAGCCGATGCTCGAATAGATCCATTGGGAGAGGACCTTCCCACCCCACGCTTCCATGAAATGAAGGAACGTGTGATAGAAATACATGCTCTCCATAATACTGAGATCAGATGGAGCCGCTGTCTAGTAGAACAGCAAGAAGCCCGGGACTTGGAGGCTCAAGTCATGGCTGAAGTGGATGCTCAGTTGGTTGGACGGAGTAGCGAGACGGTGCCATCTATCTACCATGACATTGAAGAAAATCCCCTGGGTAACCACGAGGATACGACGCTAGCTGACGCCCTTCTTAGTCGGGCATCAGAAATGGCACCAGAGATGACGGAGGACGTAGAATTCCTCCGCATTGTCCGAGAAGGCTATGGAGAGGATAACCTCTTCTCCATCATATTGACTAAACCAGCGGAGCACAAGGGCTTCACCGTGCGAGACAACTTAATATGGCATAAGAACCTACGGGGCGACAAGGTGTTGTGTCTACCTCGGGCTTCAAAGATCATCACCACAGCGCTGGACCAGGCACACTCTACCCTAGGCCATTTCGGTGACCAACACACTGCCGAATACCTTCGACGCTGGTATTGGTGGCCACAACTACTCCGGGACACCTGTGAGTTCTGTAGAACATGCAAACCTTGCCAGCAAGCCAAAGGCCCTAACAAGAAACCCGCCGGGAAGCTTCATCCGTTACCTATCCCAACAAAGCCTTGGGACTCAATCGGTATGGACTTTGTGGGACCGTTCCCAGAATCCAAAGGGTACAACTACCTTTGGGTTATAATCTGCTGAATGACGAGTATGGTACACCTCGTCCCGGTACATACAACAATGAAAGCGTCTGAACTATCATGGATATATCTCAGGGAGATAGTCCGACTACACGGACTACCTAGCTCCATTGTAAGCGACAGGGACTTGAAGTTTACGTCCCAATGGTGGAGGGAGTTACACAAAATATTAGGATCTAAACTCCTAATGTCAACCTCCTTCCACCCTAAAACGGATGGGCAGACAGAATGTGCTAAGCATAGTGTGGGACAAATATTCCGCACTGTGGTCAGACACGACCAGAAGGACTGGGTTGATCGTACCGACATGACCGAATTTGCGATTAACGCTAGTGTGTCAGAAACCACTAGATATGCCCCCTTCGAGTTAAATGGAGGATATATGCCCTCCATGATTAGGGAGTTCCGTTCAGACGACTTGATATCCAAAGGAATTAAATCCTTTGCGAGTCAGGCATTACAGAACCTAGCTGACGCGCACGATGCGATAATTGAAGCACGGGTATTCCAAACACACCGGGCTAACATCCATCGTCAGGAAGAACCACAGCTATCCACTGGAGATCGGGTATATCTCTCGACAAAAAAACTTGAATCTACCAAAAGGCAGAGCAAGAAAGCTCTGCCCAAAGTTTGTCAGGCCGTACAAGATCCTCACCGCGAATACGGAGTCATCAACATATACGCTAGAATTACCGAGAGCACTGCAACAATGAAGGATCAATCCTTCGTTCCATGTATCACTACTGAGACCATACTACCCCTCAAGCGACACAATGTTCCCAGACCGAGTACAACCCGATCCATACAACTTTGGAGCACTCGACAATCAGGAATGGTTTGTTGATGAAATAATCGGCCACCAGTGGAAAGCCCGTAGGAAACTAGAGCTCCAGGTACAATGGAGCCAAGGAGACACCACTTGGGAACCACAGGATCATTGTAAAGACCTGGAGGCGCTGGACCAATACCTAGAGCTGCAGGGCATATCACGCCCTGCACAGCTCCCCAGGAAATTGTAACCATGGATGGAGAGTATACTCTCCATCCGTAGAATGGCATCTACACCATGATAAGTAATGGGCGCAGATAAACAAACACCAACGTGGGAAACGCTTACACGATGTCGGACTTAACAAGAATTTACGACTTCTTATCGATACCACACCACCAGCACAACCACCGCAACTACAACACATCAAGATGTCAAGATCGTACCTTGGCAACAATGCAAAACACGCAACCAGTGGGAGTTCATCCCACCATGGTCGTGATCCTCAAGTACCACGGACAATGCCTGGTAGGGGGAGGAGAGTTATGCCCCCAACTAGAACCGACATGCCCGGGCCCTTGAACCCTCATAACGACGTGCCAAGTTGGCCTACCAATACGCAACAGCCAAGGTTTGGGCAGCAGATGCCCCAACCACCGACGACCCTAGGGTATGACTACTCCGGAAACCAGAATGCATATGGTGGAGGATACGCGAACCCTCCACCCTCAACTTACTACACGGAAGGATACTCTGGATCGCCTAACTACCCACCTGCAGGGAGATTCGCACCCCCTCCATATGGCCAACGACCTATCGGGTGGGGAAATCCCTACCAGTATCAACAAGATCGTGGGGTGGCTCATGGGTGGGACGACTGGGGATGGCAGGGCAAAAATGACAGACAACTGCCTGCACCCTGCACGCACCTCCAGCTCTGCAAGCAACTGCTCACAGGGTGGATCTTGGTTGCTAGCAGCTGACAAGGGAGGGATGACAGGATGGGACAGGGAGAAGATGGTGAGGAGAGGTGATGACAACCAACCACAATGGTTTCCAGCACAGCAGCACCCCCAACTGCTGCCACAAGCCACTGCTCGTGGGGTGGAAACAGGGAGCAGCAGGGATGGGGATGACAAGGACAACTGGCACAAGGGGCAGGGCCATGAACATGACCTGGCACTGCGAGCAACCTGCTTGCAGGGAGGATGGGGGGGGGTGTGAAGGCCAGAACAGGGACAAGGACATGGATGGGGATGGGGACAATGGATGGGATGGGGGGGTGATGACGACCACAGACAGGAAGGGAGATGGAATACCCATGGCCACTCCATCACCACCACAACCAGCTGAATGCTAACCTAGCACCTGCCCCCCTGTTGTGAGCCACTGCTCGCAGGGTGGATCATGGGTGCTCATGGCCACGTCATCATATGCCATGGCGCGATGACGAGCAGGGGAGGGCAAGGGAGGGCAGAGGCAGGCGAGGCGAGGGTGAATGACAGCCCAGCATGAACGAACACCAGCCCCAGCCCCGGCACCATGCCCACGAGCCTCTGCTCACGGGGTGGATTGTGGGTGCTAACAGCCACATCACGATGACAGGGAGGGGAGGGAGGGATGAACAAATGACAGCCCAGCACCCACCCCCAGCCCTGTGAGCCACTGCTCATGGGGTGGATCATGGGTGCTAACGGCCATGTCACAACGACAGAGAGAGGGGAGGGGAGAAAGGGACAAATGAATGACAGCCTAGCACCCACCCCCAGCCCTGCGAGCCACTGCTCGCAGGGTGGATTGTGGGTGCTAACGGCCACATCACCACACCATGGCACGATGACATGGAGGGGAGGGGAGGGGAGGGGAGGGAGGGTGGGATGCACAAATGAATGCATCCCACCCCAGCCCTGTGAGCCACTGCTTGCAGGATGGGGATGGGGATGAGGACAGGGAGTGGGAGGTGGGATGAGGAATGATGAATGGGGGCATGGGTGCCCTGGATATCAGAACAGCATGACACGCCCCTTGCATTTGCAAGGGGTTGTTTTTCTATTTTCATTTTCATATCTTTATATTTTATTTTTAAATCAGTAGTACAC
>QFEU01005697.1:0-10201 GCA_003316345.1 Tricholoma terreum | reverse complement strand
TGAACCGCATCTCATGTACTTCATCCTCTACACACTCCAATCTTCATCATGGAAGTGAACTTTCGTCACCCAGTTCCAAGCAACCTTCTCCATTGACTCCTAATACCCCTATTCAAAATCTGAAGCCCAAGTTCGTACTATCTCTTTACTTGCATAGTATTTACTGAGACCTGGACACAGGGGGTCAGTGGGCAGCCTGCATCGTAAACGTTCGATTCGTTCTCGTGATGGGTCCTTGGTCTCAGCTTGGGACAGCTTGACCCAAGTACACCAGCCTACTGTATCCAAGTCCGGCTCTTTATCTACCTTAACTGATAAAAGTCGTTCAAGTCAACCAGAGCCTAATTCGCGTCCGCCATCGTCTTCTCGTCCAAGATGCATGACCGATAGCAGCGTCAGTCACTCATCAAACTTTCACCTGGCAGGGCGGGCTTGTTCCCGCAATCCGTCCGTCTCCAATTCCCCGATATCTCCAGCCATTTCCCCTCTTGTCATAGTTCGGCAAGCATCCGCATCACGCATCTGTTCGCCTCCTAGTGCCCCTCCAAGGCATGAGCTACCGCCTCCACCCGTCTTGAGTGATGAGGCAAGGAATGATAGTCCTGAAGCAGCACTTGCATCCGGTGGCTCCGGGTCATCATCCGGTCTCTCATTCGCCTCATCGGTATCTTCAAATAGGGAAAACTTTCTTAATCAACCTTATAGCCCGCGGCTGAAGGAGAAATGGTCTTCAGGGCGTGCGTCGCCGTCTTCCTTCCAAAACGAAGCAGATCATGCTGGACATTCGTTATCCAAGATGGCCCAACCCCCACTGTCAGCACCTCGTTCCCTCAGGAAGGCGCTGTCACATCAGTCTCTTACGAAGCGTGGCTCGTCCTCAAGTAGTCCGGCTCTCACTTCTTTTACTTCATCACCCGAACGAACGACGGAAAAAGAACCTCGTAAGCAGCGTTCTTTCCAACATCCAAAGGGCTCCAAATTTTCTCCTATCCGTCAAGCCAACATAAATGGCTCGCAACCGCCGACGTCTCTAAGCGATGCTGCCCCTCCAGTCAGGGGAACTACAAGCGTCTCGTCGAGAAAGCGATTATTCTCCGGGTCTAATCTTCGTCGACCCTCGACTGCTCAGCAACTCGCATCCGAAGATGACACCCTTTCAGTTTTCAGTGTGCGCTCCGAACAGGAGCAAGCTTCCTCGCTTGTCAGCCCGGTATCTCCAGCTACTTCTTCCTCGTTTTGGGATGAAGGCACTCATGACCATACGTTTGAGAGCCCTCGCCGTCCAACACATGAGTATACACCACAACAAATAATGTCACCAGCTGAGATGGCCAAGGTTGAGGCGAGTGTGGAGGAATCAAGCATCATTGGACGTCCGCGAGGACTTTCTGTGACCTCTGCATCTTCGATGACTTCAGACGGTGACGAGCTGGCAGTAGCTGACTCCTTCTCGCACCCGACCTGGCATACTGGGACGTCAAACAGTTTACCGCTAAGAAGGAATTCACTTCTGCCGAGAGGACTTACCGTTCCTCGACGACACGCCGTCCGTCCCGTGACTTCAGACGCTTACCCTACCGTCCCCGGCACACCAACGCCGTCAAAGTTTTCATTCCAATCTACACAAGCCATTACAAGCCTTCCACCGCCTCCCAGACCACGGCTCCGACCATCGCTGGTCTCGCAAGCGGGATCGCCAGGGGATGGATATGGTGCAGCACTACCTTCACTTCCAATTCGTCGAAGTTTGCGTGCTAAGAACTCAGTGGAGAAAGCATCCTACCGTCCGTCGATCATGAAGAAGCCTTCATTCCTAGAGATCGATGATGACACTGACGGAGAAACCGACGGGGATAGCCCAGGGGAAACAATGAATAGCAGTTTCCTGGATCTTGCCAGGGAGTCTTTTGACAGTGTTCGGAGCGTAAGCGACTGAGGGTTGTCCCAACAGATCCCATCTACACCTCTTTAAATGCTTTTTATTCATTTTTATGCCACCAAATGCTTCCTGACACTGTGCTAGTAGTCCCAGTTACATAATGTTCTCTTTCCGTTCATTTTGGCTGTCAGTATAATCATGACATCACTCCACCAATACGTATACCAGTCGTTGTGAAATACAATATTACATGAATATCTCGTAAGTAAGAAAATTTGGACACTGCATAGTAGCAGCGCCAACCTAGTCCGTTTCGTCAGTGTGGTATCCTGCACGTCTCATGATGCCGAGACGATGTCTAGCAGCCCCTAGCTCCTTCTCAAACTTCAAAATCTCAACTTGTTGCTCCATCTCACGCCTCTTGAACTCCAGAACCGCCATATTCTTAAAATCGATATCTTCTTCCTCGGTTTGACGCGCAGATACAGCCTTCACCTGCCGCACAAGAGCCTTACAGGCTTCTGTAACTGCCTTGGCAGCAGATTCAAGGCGCTCTTGGGTTTTTGACATCAAATTAGCCTTAACGCGGGATGCAGCAACAAGCTGAGCGGTTGCTGCCGCCACCTCGTTAGAAGCGACGATAAGTTGCTCAAGAGAGTGTGTTCCTGACAGCACGCCATCCGCACTCTCTATCAGCAAATTTGTAGCAAAAGCGACGGACTTCGCCGCAGAAATGAGACCCTCCGTCCACCTATTGTTGCGTTTAAAGAACTGCTGTGTCGTGCTGGAGCCTTTACCCTGTGCGACAATTTCCTGCTGAGAATCAGTGGCAGCTTTGATGAGCCGCGAAATTGCACTAGTGATGGCCATCGCAGCATTCAGAATGGAATCGTGGACTTGGAGGTCAATGGCACTGAATCGAGTCGAGTCTTTTGGACGAGACATCAATTCCTGGAGTCGCTGCGTAGCCATTTCAATGGCTCGGGCTGCACTTGACATTTCTTGTTCGACGATATCGCCAATATCCCCATTAGCGCGGGCCAAGGCGCCGGACTTGGCACCCTTGGAAACGAGGCCGTCAATGACTTCTGAAAGTTTTGTGAATGCCATGCGGGCCTGGCTGTTGTTTCGGATCGCTACTTCCTTCCTTTGGCCAGGTTGTAATAGATCAAGTTTGTACGATTGGAGGTTTTCGAAAAAGCGAAGACCAACATCCCCAGCCGATTTTGCGACCACGATTATTTTGTCTGATGCATCGTCGTCGCTCGCCAGCCGGGTGATACCTTTGGTGCTGATCAGAACCTCGGCTAGAGACTGAGCAAATTCGTTCGCCGCTTTGATGACATCGACATGATCACCCCCAACGTCGCCACCAAGGTACAGATTGTAGATAGTGGCAAACTCGGTTGCATTATTGAGCGCCTTTTCAACCATGGACAATGTATACTCAGGGGTTGAATTGAGGTTGCCTGCCTGAGTGGGCGATTCTAGCTCATAGATGGCATCATCGACCTTCTGCACACATGCTTGAAGGATCGAATCTATGCGGAGGATCATTAGATTGAAGGAAAGCAATTACAGAAAATTTCTGACCGATAATCTGGTTCAATTTCTTGCGATTGTCCAAGATTAAGGTGTCGATCTGTGCATTTGTGGTTTCGTCCACAATGCCTTGATTCTGACAACGAGTGTAAATGTAGAGGTTTGGGAGGGATGTTAGATAACTTGCCTGTTGTGTCTCCGACAGCTGCTGCAGAGTGCTATCCATGCCTTCTTGCAAGATCATAATCTCTTGGTCCTTTTCCTCCCCGAGGCGTTCCAAGTCACCACTAGCATTGTCCAATTTGCGAAGCAAATCGTCGATCTGCATTTGTTTGGCCTGTGGGGGTGATTCTTAGATCAAAGAACAAAGATCAAATAACGATAACATACGCGTAGCGAGTCCTCCAGTTCCGACAACTGTCTGTTGTACTTGTTCATGACTGTTGACACCTCGGAGTTTTTGGACCGTGAGGAATCCTCAGCACGCTCGTTAGCGAAATCCAATTCGCGCCGTAATCGGTCAACCTCCTCTTTGTGAGTTGACTTTTGGCGGTCAATATCAAATCGAGCTCGGTCACGCTCGCGAAGCATGTCTGCCAGCTCTAGGTTTTTGGATTTGAGGTCCCTTTCCATTCGTTCCATTCGATCGACAGCTTCCTGTGCAGAGTTAGCTTTCAGTTGCATCTGTTTGAATTTCGACAACATATCAAGATGCTCTGTGCGAAGTTGGCTATAAAGTTTGGCCAAGGCCTCGTACTTGTTCCGCCATAGAGTTACTTGATCCTGGAGCTGCTTGATTAATTCATCTTTCGATGCCATCTGCGAACTGATGTGGGCGTTGACTCCAGCCAATTCCGCCTCCAATGCTTTCACCCGCTACCTCGATCTCATCAAGCCTTATCAAAAGGATGGATGGGTGAAACTTACGTGATCATACTGCTCCAGAAAGATTTGGTCACGTTCATACTGGCCTCTCATAGCCAGCAGATCTCGTTCAAGTTCGCTCGCTTGTTGTTGAGCAGCCTGGTTGGTGTACATCATCTGCTGCTGCATAAGTTGCTCTTGTGCTAGTCGTTGAGCTTCAGCCTGTTCTCGCTGTCTCTGTTCAAACTCCCGTTGTTGCTGTTGCTCCAGTTCTTGGCGCCGATGCTCTTCGGCAGCCCGAGCCGCCTGTAGAGCCGCCTGCTGGTCTTCGTACTGCTTGAGCATACGCGCTTGCTCGCTCACTTCTGCAGCATTGGGAGATGGGGCAACTGGAGGGGGAGGGGGAGACTTTGTAGCTGTTTTGGGCCGAGCAGGCAGGTCCGGGGCATCACCAGAGTCAGTAAGATTTGGAGGCTCCTAAGAGAGGTTGAGTTAAATTGTCTTGAAGAACCCTACGACACTCACTTGGCCCAACTTTGGAACATTGATCAGGCCCGTCAGGTATTTCAGATTTGAACATTCGTAGTAGAATTTGCGAAGGCTGTAATGCTGAGATGTGTATCGTTGACGCAATGGTTCCAATGCATCATAATCGTTTGTTCCTGCCAAGTGGCAATACCATCAGAAAACGAGCAGAAGGGGGGGTTAGCAATCGTACTCCGGTACATAGCTCTCAGCATGCTCGTGATGAACCTATAGATACCCCAACTCTCCTTGACGAGAGGGACTAGCGACGAAATACGACATTCATTATTAACAGAATGTCTGAAATGAGAAAAGACCAGTTTTTGGAACGATTCGATTTGGTCCTGCAGGCCCATGAGGTCGGATATAGTTTCATACCTACACGATCAACTGAACGGTCGAAATAGCACAGCGTTCTTATGAAACGCACCCCTCATTAGGATCGTCTATTCCTTTCAGTGTGACATATTCCTCGTACTCGAATAGACCATTGAATTCTGGCCTGATGCGGTGGAATCTGAGTTTCGCTAGTATGAACTGGACGTAAGTTTTGATTAAGGGTCCGTAGCCTGTTGTGTAAAGTCAGATTCTGGGCTACGGAATATGAATGACAAGATGGTGACACACACCTCGCTGCCCGTCAGTGCCTACCGTCCTTGCACACGTTTCCAGCCACGCAGTTTGGCCGTGAGCTTCCTTGATGGTCTAAGATTGGCAGTGAGGGGCAGCAAAAGATCGTGCAAACCACATCAGCTCACGATTGGATGCCCTTCCTGGAGAACTTTGTGAACAGTTATGAGAGCCTTGAAGGTTTGTACTTCATCAGCAAGGATGGGTTGAACACGGAGTCCACTCCAAAAGGATATAGATGAATGGTAATCCCAGGTAAAGACAATGCACTCTAGAATGAGGTCAGTTCTAAAAAACCAAGTGCATGCTTGAACGCCGTACTTCGAACATGTTTCTGCTTTGGAGCTGACTCTTCTGGGCTCGTAGCTTTCTTGATATTTACGACTAATTCTTGTTCCGCCTTGTCCTTGTCCACAGGTCGTGTAGGGTAATGGATCTCATCCTCAAGATCAAAATTGTTTTGTCTCCGACCTCCACCGAACCTAATGAAACTTGTCAGAGATCGCGAGCTTCAGCGTCTTAATGAACTTACATTCTTCTTGTCACCCTAGTGGTGGGTAGGTAGGTGCTTTGCAAGACTGCAGCTGCTGCGATCGACCCGTGTGAATTTTGTCTTGCATGCTTTCCTTCCCGGGCCAGACAGTCCTCAGGCTGAAGCGACCATCGTTCCTTCCACAGCGTTCTTGTTTCATCCCTTCTTCGAGATTAACCTTTAGACCAGCTCATTCGAAAAGCACTGACGTCCCTACGATATACAAACCACGGCGTGAGCCATGGGTTAGTCCCACGATGCTGCTCATTGGCTGTATACCGTTCTTCACGTTCGCTCTGGGTACTTGGCAGTTGCAACGGCTGCAATGGAAGGTTGCCCTGATTGATGAACTCGAAGAAAAGCTGCAGCTACAGCCTCTATCGCTACCCCAAAAGATAAAGTATGATCTTGTGGTCTTGACGTTGAATTTCCTATCTGATTGCATGTCATATCAGTCTGTCCGTGATCCCTGATTTCGTTTATCGAAAGGTCGCCCTCCGAGGCAAATGGGATCATGCACGGTCAATGCTTCTAGCTCCTCGTGTTCGAGAAGGCGTTCATGGTGTTCATGTGATAACCCCGCTGGTCCGCGACAATGGTTCGACTATTCTGGTCGATCGCGGATTCGTTTCAAACGAGGTTGCGTCTCGCTCCTCGTATCAGCAGCAGGAAGGTGATGTCGAGGTCTTGGGTATGCTTCGAACTTCGCCCTCTCGCAACACGTTCACACCGGATAATCATCCGGAGGACGGGATCTGGTATTGGGCTGACATCGATGCCATGGCGGAACACGCAGGTGGAGTGCAAGCAGGGGTGCAACCAGTGTTTGTGGAACAAATCTTTGGTAAACTCTGACTTTCAGGCTTCCCTCTAAGCTCACTTGGCAATAGATGGACACGCCGGAGAGGCCAATAGCAGGCTAGCCAAAGGTATCCCGATTGGCCGTGCTCCTGTCGTTGACCTCAGAAATGCTCACCTTTCGTATGTTATTACATGGTACTCTGACTTTCCGACACGGATCTTGGAGGCGTACTGACAACTTCCGGTAGGTATGCTCTGTCGGGCCTCACGGCTTTCATGTTCGCTCGCGTTCTTCTCCATAAAAAGCGTACCACTGGACGACGACTTCCGCGTTTCAGCTGAAATATGGGAATCTGTCCATTTGCAGGGCGTTGATCCCTGCGACTCGAATCGGAATTAACCCAGCTCAGGTAACTAGCAGACACCTTTACCTCATTCACCTGTAGATATACTTAGATGATGACGGTTGTGATACAGCCGGGTATTCCTATCTTTATTTCCGTCGGTTCCAATCATACCAGGCCCACTGTTCAGTATATATTTGGCCTAAGGCCTAAACTACAATTATTCATTGATTGGCATTAGACTCCGCCAACCGCGCTTATTGAAGTTATTCACTGGCATGTGATAATCCTATGCATAGCTAATAATGGACTCCACCACAAACTAACCGATCGCGACTTTTGTTCCACTTACATACATCTAGCTTGTTTTCTCTCTCTCTTTCTCTCATACGAACATCGTGCAGAAGGCTACTGCATGGCAAATACAGAAAACACCGGGACTTCGACAAATGGTATACCGAACTTGGTAACAGTCCCCAGACAATCACAAATTCATGCTTCAGTAGATGCAACGAATCCTTCGCAAGCAGGACAAACACCAAGAGCTTCGTTTTTTATCACTGGTTCACCAACTGGCTCACCATCTCAACATAATCTGCCGTTGCGTTCGAACAAAAATGGCCCGTCGATGTACGGAAGACAACGAGTCCGATCAATGGATTCGGTAGAGGTGCCCCTGGGTACCCCACGACCTTATAAGACATTTGTTACCTCTTTTGTTACCCCACCCCGGCGATCCAATGCGGAGGCTCGGGTCAGGGAAGACAACCCTGGCTTTGGTACCTTCTCTGATGAATATGATTTATGTGAGTGTCCACGACTTCCTTTCGAAAAACTAAACTGATGGTGGAGAATAGCCCACGAAGGTCGGCACCCGTTTTCGCCCCACAACCACATTCTTATTACTCTGATGCAGATCCCAGGATTCTTCAAGATGTGCAGCGTGCGCTGAAGCTAAAAGCTCGACGAGAGGCCCGTACCCAGGCCACAATTCCGACTGCGAGATCAGAAATGGAAAACGCGAATCTGTCCTCGATCAATTCACCGTTAAGCCAGACTATCTTTCCCATGAATGCCGCCTCAACGTCACCGCGTAATGCAAGTCTATCTTCGGAGGTTGATTTTAGTCCTCTGACTGGGGCGGCCTCTGTACATCCGGTACCCACATCCTTGGACAATGGATTCACGCTTGATTGGAGTGGGTTCGCATTTAAGGAAAGGCCGGAAAGGCGATGGAAACTATCGACCACAAAACGAAGGGAGAAGGAACAGTTACCTCATCTGAATTTGGCAATAGATCAATTGGAGAAGACACATTCTGGTGAGGCTTAGAGTCCCTCTTTTGTGGGTCCCCGAGGTACTGATGAACACACAAGATAAGATCACGAGGATCAAGACGGTGGCATCTCCCCAGACGCTACGAAAGGCTAAAATCACCAGGGAGCAGCTTGGGAGGAGGTATAATATCATATATGCCTTGTCCCCCCCTGTGAATATCGCAAGAGTCGCCCGATGGTATGGTTCACAAGAGCCCGTGGTCAGGAGTTCTTTGGAGAAGGCGGAGCCGTTTACGTGGCTGAAGCACTTGGAAAGGCGTAACACACGGCCTCCGGAAAGATCTCCCCGCCATCTTTCTGCCCTAATCATGGAAGAGTATGCTCACGCCCAGTTATATCGCGATCCTATGAAACCGATTTCAGAGGACTCCGCTCTGCCCAATTCCACTCCCGATATATCAAATTCTCCATCACTCATAAACGCGCAGCAATTCTCTTCACGTTCGCGCGCCTCATCACACTATTCCGTTGGCCCTTTCTCTGCAAGACTACGGTCATCAGAAGGCCAAATATCATTCGAGCCTCTAGTAGAGTCGACACGAAACTCTTTGGAGGCGGAATCTCTCCGCAGCGGAGAATCGTCGCGTAGCAGCTTGATCAGTGGATCATCTTTGAATGCCACCTATTCGACGAAAAATCATGTTCAAGCTCGTGATTTTGCGTTGCGAATACCCGAACAACCGACCCTTGACAAGGATGTGTTTTCCCCCACCGAGGATCATATATCTGAACTAAACTACAAACTTGGTGCGCCTAGACTTTCTAGTGCCGAAACGGGTCCCGAACCTACCAAGGTCATCGTTTCAGAGGAACCTTCAGAGGTCATATCCGAACTAGAATCAGAAACGAAGCCACCAATGTTAGCAACAGAAACGGTGGAGGATATCCACGAACCAACCTTTCCTATGTCCCCTGATCCGCATCGCTATGGTTCTGTGGACCGTGTTTCCCGACGGCAGGCAGGGCTAACTTCGCTTCCGTCATCTCGTCGTTTCTCCAGGCTAAGGGAGGATAACTGTCAACGGGAAGCGGATGAAGAAAAGGCACATGAGCGCAAGACACGGTCAGTACTGCCTAGATATCTGTTATCTTCCATGTTTTCTTAAATGGCATAGGTTTCTCGAAGAGGCGACCACACACAACCACAGAATTCGCCAGCTTTTGAATCGTATAGCCGTTTCAGTGCGGGAATATGAAAGCGCTCAGTCTAATGCAATGGTATCTCTCGGCATATCACACAAGGCTTTTCCAAGAGAGCTGTTAGATGCCTTTGGTCATGATCCAGCCGCGGTCACAGGTGCCACTCGAAGGTATCAAGGTTGGAGGGCTGTAGATGATATCCACAGACGTCTTGTGCGCCAACGTGAAGTCTTTCGAACATTTCTCTCGCACAAAAACGCAGATATGTCCATTTCGAAGAGCGTGTTGGACGATCCTATCTCCTCCCTTGTGCTCTCTCTCTCTGAACTTGAAGTCCACAGCCGTCTGATTGCTAGACGAGCAGCAGAAGCAGAGGAGACTCTAATGTCTGTTCAGAAGATACATCCCAGTGTCAAAGCTGATTACAAAAGCACTTTGTCACATACGTCAGTTGTGTATCCCGAAGTAAGTCTCTTCTCTTTCATGGGGCAAGATACTGATCCGTTCAACTAGCTTTCTTATATCGTCGCTCTGGAGGAGAGCTACAAGGATCAGTATCAACAGTTTTGGGAATTTGGTATGGACACCCTTACGTTCCTGTTGGACA
>QFEU01005693.1:0-13677 GCA_003316345.1 Tricholoma terreum | reverse complement strand
GGGCTAGGTCCCAGGCTAAGAGTGTTGGACACTTAAAAAAGTGTAGTGCTGTTAAGCAGGGGTGTTGAACTAAGACCTCACGCGGTACAAGTGCGACCGACTTCTATAGCGCGTGTATGAGGTACATGTAAAACTGTAGCTACAAATAAACACTGCTGGTCATATACCGGCAGCTTCTGTAAACAACAAGTACATACTGCCCATATCGGGCAGCACCCCTACACGGAGACCCTTCGATAAGGTCTCAAAACACGCCTGCGTGAGGAAATCGTGATGTTCCATTGGAAGAAGTGAAAATCCTGGGATGATGCATCGCAAAGTATCAATGATGAAGTCATAGAAGGATGGGTGGATCAAACGTATGACTCGGTGGTCACCTTCAGGAACGTCAAGTGCAGAATGAAGACAGCGAAGGGCTCGCTTGACTGACCCAATCTCCAGATTGAGTAAATGCTCGAGATTTAAAGCAGAGAGAGGATCCCAAAGTACGACAATTGATCCAAGCACAAGCTGCACAATATCTTGAAGCTCTGCAGATATATCACTTAATGCAACCTTCAAGATTTGTGTGTATAACTCATCCAGTCGTTGAGTCAAAGAGCTGATTTCGCCACCCTGATTATGAAGCAAACAGTCGAATTGCTGCTTCAGATGAGCATACGCTGGGTCTCCAATGAATTTGACCACTGTTGCAGCATAAATGAACAGTCCTTCGGATAAATAAGTGAGAGACTTGATGTCAGGAGAGGTTTGCCAGGTGTCCTCTATTTCATAGCACTCCCCCATCCCATGAAGGCTCTCGGTTAGATACAATCCAATATCTTTCTCCACAGTTTTGAGGGCTTCCTTGTGGAGGTTGAATGGTTGAGTGACAGCTTGTAATGCTTTCAGACAGAAGCCTTGTGTGATGTTTGGCTCTGGGCGACTGGTGATCAGAAACTGAATGGCTGGAAGGTTGTTTATGTGGCGCATAAGGGACGACAAGATAATAGAGGTAGTGTTTAAAAGTCCGGTCCGGTCCGGTCTTTTGCCTTTTTTGGGCAGGACCGGAACCAGGACCGGTTACATAATATCCTAAAAGGGAAAAGACCGGACCAGGACTGATCGTAACTGGTTATGATCAGTTAAGCCCAGTCTTTCAAAAGTTTGGAACCAGAATGGACCAAGACCGGTTAAGCCGGTCCATAGGACTGGTTATAACCGGTCCCATTGCATTTATATGATTCTTCTGCATCATAATGAGCAAAGGTTCATCCAAAATGGTGGAGAAATGGTTGAGATATGGTCAAAACAAGTATACAACCCGGTTTTTGGCATATCTCAGTCATTTCTTGATGGAATTGCATAATTTTTTGATCAGTTCGTAGCTGTGGTAAAGAAGAACACATAGATGCAGCATAATATGTGGCTGTGCGGTTATGGACCGGTTACAACCGGTTTTTTGCGGTCCATTGATTGTTCCAGACTTGGAAAGACCAGGACTGGACCGTTATCAAACCATGATGGGCCAGGACTGATGGTCCGGTCTTTTCCGGTCCTGGTCCAGTCCAGTCCATGGTCTTTTTTGGTCTAATGGACCGGACCTTCGAACACTAAATAGAGGTTGAAGAGTCATCTTTGCATTCATCAAGTGCATCCAACACAATTATGCAGGGAGGAAACTGATCCTTGACTGCATTCAGCGGTTTGACGAGAAGTATTTCCAACTGATGAGATAGAGCAGAGTAGAAAATATCAGGATGTGATTCAGAAGTTCTTGACAACTCCTTCGCAAAGGCTTTGTTGATTATACCAAGCTGTTGTGCAATAGTCGGGAAAACCAGGTTGGGGTTACTGGTCTCGGCATCATCGCAAGAGCAGAAGAACGTCGCAAGTGGAATTCCGAATTCTCTGCAGTGTTTTGAAACCATGTACACAATCGTTGTTTTCCCCGTGCCTGCCATACTGTTAATCCAAAAGATACGCGTGCATCTACCATCAACCACTGTATGCAAATCATTGAGGGTTGGCCGCATTGCATTCGATGTACCAATCCATTGATAGAGTTTCTGAAGGATGTCCTCATGAGTTCAGTCCATACATTCAGTCCGACTGATAGTGTTCTCAGCATAGTCGAAATGTGCAGCTTTAGAATGCGGGAAACGATCAAGTAGCGCCTTCACCTCCTGTTGAAGGGAAGCTGATGACACGGACGATATATGACTACACACAAGAGACCAACCTGAGCCTGATGGTCATCACGCAAGCCTCGGACATCAACCTCGATCCGGAGGGTGCTTTCTAGCTGTCACAACTGTAAAGGATGCCAACAACGTACAGGTTATACGCACCACAGAATGACGAATTGACTGATCAATTGCTTCCAAGTGGCCCACCACAGCTTTGGCATCTTTCTTAGAACCAAGAAACCTCCGCAGTCGAGTATGGGATTGGAGCTTCTTGGTTTCTTCTCCTTCACTCTCCCATTTTCTACACAGTATTGACATTAACGATATCAACTCTTCAAAAGGGGAGCAACTCGCTTCATTAACTTCTGGACACGCTCAGCGATTGGCAGAGGGAAATTCTTTCCAACAAGAACATTTTGCAGCATATGGTCCAGCTCTTCGACACGCTTGATAAGCTTTTGAGCACTGTCTACATTGTCGGATGTTTGCTTGATGCCATGGACCAATCAGTAGATTTCTCTGGCTTCGTCCTATGTTGACAACTCACCTGAACAGCATCCAGAATCACCGCAAGGCCGGAAATGCCATCCGTGAGTCCAGGCATGCCAGTAGAACTGGATACATCTTTAGCGACTTGCAATGTAGTCCGAAGACCATTGAGTGCAATCTCTCCAGCGGATTTCAGACGATCAGACCTAGTAGAACTCATGGAGAGCACCACAAGCCTGTTTCAAGTTAGCAGTCATGGTAACCGTGATATGACCTAGAATCAATAGGTATGAAGCTTTGCAGCTCAATGTAACCTCATTGTCTAGATATATAACTTGAAGCGGTGGTCGACCACCTATGCAAGGGGATAAGCATGTTGTTAACAGAAATACAATAAGTAGCAAGAGACAACAGATTCTGGGTGCTTGTTGCCTTGCCCTGACGCTTCTTGATGTTTCTGCCCATGTGAACTGTCTATCAGTAGCCAAGTTCAAGAGATATCGCTGTGCGCTGGCCACACACCAGATACCCTGACAAAGACAAGTTGATTATCATGGGATCTTATCACTTGGTGTCCACATATTTGGCGCTTTGGACCCATATTCTGGACCAAGATATTCCTTGACGTGCATCATGACAAGTTTTGGTACACTGGGGGATCTTGGATCAAGTTACGAACCACTACATCTCGTCGACATCAAGTTCAACTAATGAAAGGACCACGTCAGGGGCTGTGATCATGATTGAAAGAACAAGGGTATAACTACACCCGTGGTTGTCACCCGGACGGCCGAAAGACCATGATGTCCTACAACATAGAGTCCCACCAGGAATTCGTCAAAGGAATGCACCTGAAAAATGCCTGATGCTCCAAACACATCCTTCCACAAAAGAAATCAACTTGCATGACAATCTCAAGCTGATGTTCAGGCCAGCCAGAGTTTTGCAGGGTTTTGATGCAAACAAAGCGGTTCTCCTTTGGAAATCAGGATCAACAATGTCAAAGCACAACTGACCGGCTCTAAACCCAGAACTCAAAGTGGATCGGATTCCAGAAAAGGTGCAGCATAGATAACCTGGCCTGTTTGAAGCTTGATTTGGAGGAGAAGACATAAACACTGCTGTCGAGATTCAATTATGGGAAGGTACATTATGTACTACATAAGAACCGAAATCATTGCGCAGCCATACATCTGTTGAGTCGAAATGAGTGTTATCCATGGGCTCTACTATGGAACAGGGTCAGCATTGCCAATGCCAAATAATCCACATTTCTACCTCATAGTATGACAACGATTGACAGTCAACCTCTTTACTCTGTAAAGTCTGCGCACCGAGCATTTTATTTGTCTCTCATCTGGAAAGGCTGTGCATATTTCCCACCGCCTCTTTTCTAGCCATGTTTCAAACTAACCTGACAAGCCATAGTCTTAGCCATGAACCTCAGTAAAATGGGAAAGTCAGCTGAGGTCAGGTGGACATCAGCATGCAGTCATGCGTTGATAGGGCCGCCTCGCAGTATACCCACGGAATATGTGCTTCGGACCATTCATTCGCACTTCGCAAAGCTACTCCAAACCCCTATGTACAGTCCGATCATCATTGCGAACCTCCGAACTTCATTACAGACCTCCGATGTTATTTCGCATTTATCGCAGTTTGATCGCAGCTTCGAACGGGACTTCGTGGACCTCGAGGTTCATCGGACTACATCGGACCCACACCATCGTGATCGGACTCCTCTCGTCATCATTCGTACCAACATACGATGTGTTTTAGAACCTTTCGACAGCCGTTTCGGACATATACATGCAGAGATATTGGCAGTTTAGGAGATAACAATGCATTTGGCCAATTCCGCAGCACCACAACAATAGGACAGTCCCATTTCGACTCAGTTGGAGCCCCTGATCCTCGCTTTAGTTCTGGTTCCTTATCCTTTGTCTTCATTTTGATGTAGATATATTTCATAGCCTCATGTCTGGTCTCATGATCTTCATTCCCCCTTTTAGTATATTTTTGTAGGATGTATATATTCCTGTACTAGTCACTGGAGAACAATAGGATTGCGCAGTAGTAACCCTCACCCATTCCGCTTGAGTTTAAGGAGCACAGCTCTAAACTTAACGCTCGTCCTAGTCCGAAGTTTGTGAGAGCGTCACTAACTTCCTCATATCTGTCGTATCTCTCGATCGTTGCATCTCTCGTCACCCTCGTCTCAATCGTCTCATCATTCCGATCATTTTAGTATATCCTCGACCCTATCTTTGTCACTAAACATCTCCTACAGTTTGCGATATTCTTCGAAATTCTTCGAACTTCGTCGGACCTTCGTAGGGAGTCCGAAACAACATCGGACCCTCGTTTAGCAACATCGGACCCTCCATACCACCTTCGTACATCATTCGCACCTTTACCTGATTACCCATGGTGTTGGTGATAGCCATTTGACCACCTCGCATCCTTCCTCTGGCTCGTGTTATATCGAACGAACTCATTTAGGGGTTTTGTTTGGGTTTCCGGGTCGAGTATCATCAGCGTTTACACAAAAAACGACATTTTAGTCAAGTTGAGGTGAAGTTCTACTGAGCACGATTGATCGATCAAGGAATTCCCAATAGTACGTGTGTCACCAGGGGCCCCAATGCAAAGTTCAGCTTCAAATATTCTCTAAGTTTGAATTCCCACAACCTGCCAGCACATACCATGTCGATTTTCATTCTCTAAGTTCGGATTCCCACCGCATGCCACATTGACTTCTCACACAAAACATGCTTCAAAGCGGTCCCCATTGTCTCTCTCCAAGCTCCAAGTCTAGGTCATGACCATCTACTCAAGGTTGCAATTAACCACACACAGATAGGACTCTCATAGGCCAAATGACAACAGACAGTACCAAAACCAAATTTATGGGTGGCCCTGCCTTCTGCAACTTGCTTCACCACCTGCCGCTCAATCCATTGCTACCACTTCCAGGGTCAATGGCTGACCTTGATAGAGCACTTACCCCTCTTCAGAAGGTCTGCTACCGATGGGATATAGGCCCTATGGCCATTGCTGCGAGGCAACGGAAAGCAGGGAGCATATGAACGAAGCGGCAGGGCATGCAAGCCGATCGTGATAGCCTCCTGTGGCCGCACAAGTGGCAGAAAACCTCACATATGTGTGACTCGGAGATGTTCCTTTTCCTTTAGTCCTCTCAATCCTCACCACTTCGTTGTATCTATTATCATTACATTATTTGAATATATGACCATTACTATGTACTTCGACTATTGCATGACTGACTATTCAGCTGAAGTCTTACATGACTTTTTCACACATGACTATGGGTTGACTTGTTCAGTCAGGTAATAGTCTCAGAAATGACATTTTAGTCAAGCTCTGGTCAAAAATAACATTAGCCCAACTTTACATGACTTTTCATTTTACTGAGCATGAACATTGAATGTTGAACCTCCACTTCTCAATCCACAAGGCCTTACATCACTCTTAATTTCTCAGAGATGGCCCGTCTCCTTCACAGTTCGAATGGGGCGATATCCCAAAGTTCGCTGCATGGCACACCTGTCAAATCTTTCTCAGACACCCCAAATGCGATTGCTATCACCTGCGATCTTTGTCTCAAATCGTGCGGAGCTTCCTCCATGCCTATCATTTTGTCCTCCTTTTTCCATCAATGTAGCACATGGCTGCTGGCTGGCCCTTGTGTCCCAGCTGCATTTTGACGCCAATAACACTTTTAGCAATTGAATCTATGCTTCTCACAATTGGCTGTGAGGTTGGACACCGACAATTCTGCTCCCAGATCCATCTGACGTACCACTTGGGTGTGTTTATGTCGATGATTTTTTTCTGGGTTGATAACAAGCACGAAGATACTCAGCCACATCAAAGAGAAACCTGCGAAGACAATCGCCCGCATGTTTTTTCTTCACATTGCGGTGACATTTTCTCGGCTTCAGGGAAGTTGGCGTTAAATCATGCCGTCATCTGTGCACATCCATGATACCGTGAGCTTTGAGACTGACGCTGAAACTTCACTGGGGAAGAGGAGGAGGGGCATCTCAAGAGTCGATGTGTGCAATTTGCACACCAGCCACGTGGGCCACATTGATGTCCTCTCCGGTATGTGATGTCCTGATGATCAAGCAGCCTGGAAGCCATCGAAGTTCATTAATGTTCATTGTTTAGAATGCCACCGACCGGATAGGCAAGAGAAAAGACTCAGAGCGTGGAGTGGGCTAGGAAACCGTGATCAATGTATCTTTAATCAATAAGGCCCTTAAGGCGGCAAGACCATCCAGGTGTCATATAGCCCGGCACCATCCGATGGATCTCTGATTGATATGTATGATGATGTCTTTGGTAGCTTTTCCCCAATGGGGTTTTTGATGCACCCATATTCGTGCCTTTTTTTTACCTATATTTCTTCAAACAACAGGGATTTGGTTTGAATTTTTAAAAGAGGGGTAGGGTGTAACGATGACTTGTATTTACACATATTTACTGGGGTCAACTAACAGAGGGGACAACAGAACACTCTTAGATAACAACCACCACCATCCATAGTACTACTGCTGCTTCGTCTACATTGTCAATCCAGACCTTGGGCTCATTACTTCGTGGTCGCCTCAGTGCCTGACTAGTGATTACTTGTGCAAACCTAGCATGAGGTTACACATATGAGTGGTTCGAGCAAATGGTTTTAGGAGCCTGGGCCACGACCAACATAACCTTGTTCTCAATACTGAGAACTTGGAACTAGGACAACGGTGTGGGGGGTAGCACCATGCAGGCAGAGTTGCACCCCACTCTTTGCTCGCAGGGTGCACATATCAAAGAATATGTATTTCCTCAAATGCAGGTCAGTGTATGTAACTCTAATAGCCTCATCTTTGTGGCTAGCGTGGCCATCTAATAATTAACAAATCCACTGGAAATGTCGACAATGCTGTCGAACACGTTATGGAGTATTGTTTTGACCCCTGATCTCTATTCAAACCTGGCTCGCCTCGACGATTCTGACATCACCACTAGTGCAGGGTGCCAGTCAAGCAACCTCGTGGTGACAACCTTGAGTATCAATTCTATTCCTATGGTCACGGATGATGCTATCTCACCCAACAAAACAACTCTTGGTGCTCCCATTCATCTTCAGAGTAGGCCTACCATCCCTCTAACCCCTGAAACTCAAGTGCCTCATAATGAACAAGTTCAGCAGCTCACTGCTGCCATCCCCTCTGCTCTTGGACCTTTGGCTCCTGTAAAGAGGTCTGCGAAAATGCGCCCTGGATCTTTGAACACACCTAGGCATGTCATTATACCATTTTTGATTTCCTCATCTCAAATTCTCTCTTTCAGGGGTTTGTGCTCTATAGACTGGTGTGCACGAAATACCTGAGGGACTGTTGCTGAATTCAGGGTTTTCTACAATAACTTACAACCGGCAGAGATGAAGGTATGTGGATAGTTACAATATGTATGATTCTCAGTTTATCTCACATGCCTCATTAAATATATGAGGATCTCACAAAGGAGAACCAGTGAGTCGTTCCATCACAAGGTTTTTATTTCTTTTTGTTGAATGCAAGAGTTTTAGAAAGCTGGCAAAATCTAGTGCATAGCAGATTGGCACAATCATCATAGTCCTCGGGTAGCACGTACGATTGAAGGTATCAATGGAAGCTGTCGAGAATGGTCCTGTATATACTGGTTATATCAATGGACAACGAACTACTATATATAGACCATGCAAAAAATTTCATTGATCAGCCTCGAATTGAGCGAATGTGAAAGATATTTTGTGTTCATGCTGTAATCGAGGGAGGTCGAGTAGAATACATTACATAAAGTCTTTTGTTCAAGAACTATCTCGACTGGCATCACCACGAGATCTACATATTGAGTCAAATTTATTGTCCCCTCGAGTAAGACTTCGTCAATCGCCTACAAACGATATTATTTGATTGATCTCGCTCAGCTCCGACCTGATTTTGACTGGGAACGTTCAACTCTTGGGTCGCTCAGAGTCACGTGCTTGAACCAGCCATCCACTGCCACATCCTCTACAGCTTCTGCCCAGCTTCTGCCAATGTTCAATGAGAAGTACCGGATCTGATCGTCTCAAGTCTGCTGGAGAGATTGCGCTTACAGGGCTGCAGACAACACTTCAAGTCGCCAAAGATGCATCTGGCACTGCTGGCATCCCAGGACTTGTGGCTGGGATCGCCGGTCTTGCAGCGATTCTAGATGCTGTTCAGGTGAGTTGGAGCAGGTCTGAACAACAAGCAGTGTCCTAACTCTTTGTGGTATTAGCAAACCACGGACAACGTAGAGAGTGCCAACAGACTCCTCGAGTGTGTTGTTGAGTTAGATAAAATGCTGCGAAATGTGATTCCCACAAGAACACTTCCTCAAACAATGCTAATGCGTGTCCTGGAGCTACTGAAGCAAGTCGTTCTTTGATTAATGGGTCATTGCTGATACAGATGCTGGTTAGGAAATGGGAGAATGAAGGCAACAAAATCTATAAACTTCGATCTCGCAGTCGGATGAGGAGATTTCTTGGCTCTAAGAATGATGCCAAAGCTGTAGCGGGTCACTTGGAAGCAATTGATCAGTCAATCTGTGATTTTATGGTGAGTAATACATCACATCACTAGCAATGCTTCACAGTTGCAACAGTTAGAAAGCACATTCTGAACTGAGATGGACGTACGGAGTTTGCGCGATGACTTTCGGGTACATGTTCGTCTTCTGTATGACATCAGTCATTCCCCCTGATCAATTTCTCCATCAGGATGTAAAAGTACTTCTTGGCTTCGAGGTAAACCTCCCGCACTCCAAAGCTGCTCACTTCGATTATGCCTACGATAACATCAGTCGGACGGGATGTATGAATGGCACTCGAACGGATATTTTGCAGAAGCTTAACCAATGGGACAATACACAGCACACCAGCGGTGAAAGCACGAGGATCTTCTGGATCAACGGTATGGCCGGGACTGGCAAGACGACTATCACGTACACAGTTTCAAAATACTGCAGAGATTCTGGGGTGCCACTTGCAACATTCTTTTGCTCTCGTGACAGTGCCGATACCAGCAACCCTAATTTAGTTTTCCCAACTATCGCTTGACAGCTGGGAATTATAAATGAAGCCTTCGCTCAGGAGTTATCAAACAGTTTTAGAACACATCCTGACACGGTATACTCTGCCATATCGCACCAATTAGAAATGCTTCTTGTCAATCCGCTGAACACAGCTAAGGATCAATTCCCTCACTGCGTGGTCGTGTTGGATGCCTTGGATGAATGTAAAGATGATTCTTCGACCTCCATCATATTGTCATCGCCCTCCCACCATATCACTAAGGTGCCATCAGCCATTCAGTTTCTGATCACAAGCCGTCCAGAACCAAGCATCGCTCAAGGTTTCCGTCAAAGAGTGTTACACACTGTGACCCAATCATTTAATCTTCATGAAGAAGCTCTCAGAATGGTGGAGAAGGACATATAATTGTACTTAACAGAGAGCCTCCACAGCATGAGAGATGATTATGAATTGGAGGATTTGTGGCCTTCGACACCAGACATCAAGTCCCTCACAGGTTTATCTGGAGGATTATTTATTTACGCTACGACAGCGGTCAAGTTCATTGTGGATGTGGCGTACGACCATCCAAAGGACCAACTACAACGCTTGCTCCATAATCAGGGTGGTACATCAGGCTCTTTGACGCAGCAGCTGAATGAGCTCTACATGGAGATTTTGGAAGTCGCACTAAAAAATATTGCCGCAGAGCGCCGGGATTTGGTGAAGCTTGTGCTTAGCTTGATCGTCCTACTCCATGATCCCCTCTCCTCTTCGGATCTTGAGCATCTGCTCAACTTGGACCCTGGGATGGTCAAGCGAGCTCTCTGCCGCCTTCATTCTGCGCTTGACATTCACGATGATGACATTCGAGTGATCCGCTTGATCCATCCATCCTTCCATGATTTCATGGTTGACGCCACACGATGTACTATCCCACGAGTAGCCGTTATTCCTGATGATCACCACGAAGTACTTGCACGAGCATGTCTTGATGCATTGCTGAAAGGTCTGCGATGCAATATATGTGGCCTCCAAGATCCATCCAAATTAAACAGTGAAGTGGATGACATTCAAGACCGTATTGCTTCAAGAATCTCACTTGATCTCCAATATTTGTGTCGTCACTGAATGTGGCACACGTGCCGTTCGCACGTCACAGACATTCTTTTAGAAACGATGCACAACTTTGTGCACACCAAGCTTCTATATTGGATTGAGGTCTGCAGCCTCCTCGGGGAACTATGGACCGCGCTTGTAGGACTGGATGAAGTGCAGCGTTGGTTTGCAGTGCGTTTCAGTTGTAACTCAGTGAATATCACTCCATTAATCACATTTTGATCAGACATCTGGAGCTGACATCAATGATACGACCAAACTGTTATACGACGGAGAAAGGTTCATCTGTGAATTCTTTCCTGTGCTCAGTACCTCATCCCTGCACACATATTACTCAGCATTAGTGTGGACACCTCTCAAATCTTTTCTTCGCGCTACATACGAGCATGAGCTACTGAATGTAGTGAAACTGATGAACTTTTCTTCATATCATTGGAGTTCCTGCTTGCAGACCCTTGAAGGACATGCCCAGCCTGTTTAGGGCCTTTTCAGTAACTGGTTAGGTTAGGCTAGGTTAGGCTGGGAACAGGTTTCGGAGAGTTCCGAAACCTGGTGAAACCTGATCATTCGAGCTGAGTTGTCACTCCTGCTGGGCAGTGTGACAACAAAATATATATAAGCTGTTGATTATCATGTCTCTACATCTCACAACAATGGTTCTCACTGCTAGTCCCTCCAAGAGGAAGGATAAGCCCTTGTCTAGTCATCAAATCAGGAAACAGAAGTACAAGAAGATATCAAGTGTAATGGCTACTATTGCTGGTGCTGTAACAACAATAGTTCATTCATTGCAGCATGCCAACAAACAGGCTATGCATACATCAATTCTCACAGGTCAGAGGTGGCTTGATGAGCTTCTGACAGGTAGCCAATTGGATCCTCTTCTTTGAACATACTATCTGATTTATGTGTCTTTCAATACACAGGGCATCCTTTACGTTTTTGGCGCCAGTTTGGAATGCAGCGCTTTGTATTCCGGAAATTACTCCATGAATTAGAACACAAGTGTGGACTGCACAATACCAAGCATGTTACATCAGAAGAACAACTTGCAATTTTCTTGCGTATTGCTCGAACAGGCATGGGAAACCAGGAAATGCAAGAACGGTTCCAATGAAGTGGAGATACAATTTCTAAGTGAGTGACTACCAGATTTGACTGCCCACTTGGAGAATATTCAATTCTGAATCTACTTGCAGATGCTTTCATCAACTTCTGAACATGGTTGTCTCAAAGGAGTTTTATAGTGCATATGTCACTCTCCCCCCTCCAGATGAGATTCCTGATGAGATCAAAAATAATCCTCACTTCTACCCATTTATCAAGGATTGCCGTGGGGCAGTTGATGGGTTCTTGCTAGATGCTTTTGTAGCTCTCATTGACATGGCCCGGTATCGCAGTCAGAAAGGTCGCATCTCTACAAATCTCCTTGCTGCTTGCCGGTTCAATCTTCTCTTTTGTTATCTTCTCTCTGGATGGGAAGGGAGTGCAGCTGATGGCCATGTATTTGATGATGCACGCAGGACAGATTTTGAAATACCACCTGGAACATATTATCTTGGAGATGCTGGTTTCCCTTTGTGTAATGTGTTGTTGGTGCCCTATCGTGGGGTACGATACCATCTCAAGGAATGGGCACAGAGCAGACAGAGGTATCACTATTTCTTGTGATTAGTTGTCGATTTGCTAAAATGTTTATTAGACCAGCCAGCTATCAGGAACTTTTTAATCTTCGGCATGCCTCTCTTCGAAATGTCATTGAACGTATTTTTGGCATCTGCAAGCGTCGATTCAGACTTATGGTTGCGGCACCTGAGTATGATATCCACACCCAATCTAAAATTCCCTATGCCATGGCTGCACTACACAATTTCATTCATATCCATGATCCAGACGACAATGTAACAACACCCTATGATCACACTGAAGGCAGCCATTCACAAGTTCCACAGTCTTCACATGAAATTGATCCAGAAAATCTTGGAGGTAATATCTCACAGGCAGAACGAAATTGTGCAAGTGAAAGACAGGATATAATTGCAAAGGCAATGTGGGAGGACTATCAAAATATTTTGGCAGAAAGAGAAATGGATGTAACTGAATCATAGATATGTAAAATAAATCTACTATGATATTGTGAAAGACAGAATATATAAGTTAATCTGAGTCATAGATTTCACTGTGAATAAAAGATGTGCGGGCAGTCTTTTTGCAAATAGCAAGAACAGTATCGGCAAATGCAGTGTCACGGCGGACAATCTTGTATACCTTGTTCATCTCGCTCTCCGAAAGATCCCCATCATCCTCAATAACTTCAATCGCCTTGCACTTACGTTCTGGAGATGGGACAACAGTATCAGCTGCTATGACATTAGCAAGATGGGTCATTGCAGCAGCGACACTTGTCATAGCCTGGCTATCAGCCTTGCGAGAAGATGTTGGAGCCTTCGCCTTAGAGTTGGACTGTGCAGCTTGGCGTTTATGAGAGAGGAAGGTTGGAATTTGGCTTGAAGTGGTGGTAGGGGTATGGATGGGTGTTTCAACAAAGGCACTGAATGAGTTGCTCTTTATGCAGCACTTCAATATCATACCAAATTTTACTAACAATAATATACACACCTCATTATGGTTGGCTGGTGTAGAATCAATAGGCTGGGTTGATGGTGGGCCATCATTATCAGAGCCACCAGAATCAGACTTCTCAGGTGTATAGTCACGGCCAGGACAGTAGACGTTGGTTATCGTTGCATAGGTACCATCAACAAGATCAGCCATATCATCGAAAAGAGGAAAACCCTTTGACCT
>QFEU01005688.1:0-15542 GCA_003316345.1 Tricholoma terreum | reverse complement strand
CATTAGCTATTATAGTAACATATACAATACTATGTAAAATTGTATTGTTATTACAAAAGGACAAGTATTTGCCATGCACAGCATTGGCCCACTACCCCCAAGTTGACTGGCCCATAGGATATGGGCCAGATCTGCTATAGGCCCTAAGTCATGCTTCGGAAAGCCTCTGGAGACCTCTCCTCTCATTGCCAGCAACCATCATAAGCCAAGTCATGTATCTCTCAAGCTGAACCCGTTCTTGTACTTGTGGCATCTATGTCATTACTGGGTACTGACTGTCCATCCATTGGCTCTCTCAACTGGCCCACCACTTCTCACCCGAGTCCAGATATGACCATCAATCTACTATCTCAGTAGCTATCATGGAAGAATCACACCCAAGAAGACCCACCTATTCCGAAACCTCGAAGAAAGACAGAGGAGGCAGGGTTAGACAGAAGGAACCAAGACAAGGATGCAGAAATTTCGAATGCACAGCTGGGGAACATGAGGAACTAGTTAGGCATATCTCTAATCCTGTCCGTTTATCTGGCATCATAGAATACCATGCCATTATGGGGGAAATGCTCTCCTGTTTTTACCAACTGTATTGCCACCCTCTATTCTCTCATTATGCAGGACAATTTGTGGTCATCGACCGTTGATTGGTTCCCTTACCAGGTTCAACTTTGCCCCCATCAATGACATACCCAAAAAAACACTGCACTGGCCTCAATACCCCAATTCACTGAATGTAACTTTGAGATTCTATCATCTGTTGCGACCATCTAACCTGCTGAGTTCAAGATCACTGCTGTCAATCGGCCAACCAAAATCAATCAAGCATGCCTAGGTTCAAGGTGACACCATGTTGAGGCATTTCGGTATCCTCAAGCTTGTGAATAGTGTTGACAAAAACTTGCTAATGGAAGGTGCCTTTCTCAATATAGTGTCGTCAGATTCTGCTATGTGTGTTACGGCCTTAATATTTGTATCACGTGTGAGCCTGATAAGATGTCGTTCCATCTACAGGCAATCATAAGATCTGTGGAGCATCCATCTGAGCTTGGGTTTACTCAGTCATTGCATAGTGGATGGATGGTCCTCACTCAGAGGTGAACAACAATTTCTCATTCCATCTCATTTCTTGGAACTATCTACTGGTTTGGGTTACCTACTTCTAGGGAGTCCTAACAGATCGTTGGCAACCAAATACATAAATTCAGTCCAGTTATTTCAAAGGTACAAAGTTCACTGGGAGTTGATCAGCAGTTCATAGTGTACATAGCTTAATGCTGTCCTGCCAAAGCCACCGTCAACCACGACCTCCTAATCAATATATCATTGCGCAATAAAATGCCTTCGCCACCTGGACCATTATTGAGGTTTTTGTTTTTTTGAGGACATTACTCAAGTAAGCTAATGTCCAAGTTCTCAATGATCCTGTCTGGAACCTACATGGTCGGTTGTCCATTTGTTCTCAGGGCCGTGGTCCATCCCTGCATGCCAAGCTTGTTTGGAAGGACCCAAAGTTGGCAATGCTTTGGGGTTGGTTTACCGAAATAGGGTTAGCCTGGGTAGTGTTTAAAGGTCCGGTCATTGTAACCGCAAAAAAGACCGAAACCGGACCGGACTGTGACCGATGTAACCGGACTAGCAGTCTGGTTATGTCCAGTTATAGTATGGTCGCAGTTACAGTTATGTGCGATGTGTAAAAACATCGTAACCGACGAAAAACTGGTTATAACCGGTCTAAGACCGAACCACGGTCTTAGATACGTACATTAGTAGCATGCTGTGACAATTTCGGATCATATCAGTTCCTGGGTCATCCAAATCCATCCAGAAATGAGTGAGATATGACCAAACCGATTTCTATAGTCATGACTTGGTAATATAACCTTGGCCCATTATCCCTTTGCATATATTGGGTGTGGTTTTGAGAATTACAACTTGTGCAAGAGAGCGAATCTGTAGTGCGGATGTGGGCGCACGTTTCCCGTCTCTAACGCAAGGCAATCTGATTCTTCTATGACGTGTTATGCATGTTTAACTAATTGGGTTGAGTTGATTTGTCAAAACTGGTGAAATGTACATAATGTCTCGTAGGTGAGTCCGATCGCTTGGTGTCATAGACAAGGATTGTGCGTCTCCATCTGCGCTATAGAATTGGTCACCTACTCAGGTTGGCAATCTCAAAGCCTCACCCAATAAATGCGCAATACAAGCTAGTCAGCTTGAAGCTGTGGCAATATTAGTATACAGAATACCAGTTGTAACTGCAGTTAAAACTGGTTAAGACTGGTTACCAACTAGTCCTAAAATAGACTGGTTATGACTGGTCAATAGACCAGTGTGTAACCGGTATTAACCAGTTACGTGCAGTCCAGTTACAGTTACACCATGATCCAGACATTTTGTAACTGGTTACAGTCACAGTTACATCCAAAAAAGGCAAAAAAACCGGACTGGACCGGACCTTAAAACACTAAGCCTGGGATGGTACTTTGCCTTTAAGATAGGCTAGATCTGAAAAATTAATCAGCGAGGATATACAGTCAAACTGATGTACTATCACCACCATTTGTATCAGAGTTGATTAGAGAGTTTTGACCATTTCTCAGAAGAGGCCAGTCTAGAAGCCTTTCCTTGATTTCAGTCAGAGGATGCTCAAGAGGCTGCAACACACGAGACACCTGGTGTTTGTGTTTTTCTCACAATGATCTACATTTTTTTTGTTAGCTGTTATCTCAAGTTTTCCTTGCTAGAAAGCCACCTCATCAGTTCATGGAGTTGTCACATCACATATAAAATACAAAGTGAGCTCTATGGATGGCTCACCCAGCAGGAATAGTGACCGGCATTGCATGCCGCACCCAGAGTTGCAGATCTTCGTAGATCAGCTGTCACCTCTGAGGTCGTGTTGTATAGCTCTTTCCAACCGTACAACACCTGAAGCAGTGAATCCCAAATGCCCACATGTTGTTGCTCCATTGGCCCTAGGATATCTGGAGAAATACCTGCATACCAAATCTCGTATATGACAGCAGGATGCTCCTTTATTGGACTGTGGCGGACGACATTGAGAGAAGGTGCCCTTGCCGCTAGCGTGAAAACAATCTTGATTAAGGGGACAGCAGGGCCGCACGCCTTGAGAATCTTGAGGTCGTAAGGGTCCATCGCATCAAAGAGTTTCTGCTGAGGCTTTGTGGAATACCTCAAGTTGTTCTTGATTTGGTGGAGAATGAGTCCCGCATTTTTGCTGACTAATTTCATACCATCCCTCAAGATGGCATTGATAGCGTTGATGATACTCAACCCGGAAACCCAAACAAAACCCCTAAATGAGTTCGTTCGGTATAACACGAGCCAGAGGAAGGATGCGAGGTGGTCAAATGGCTATCACCAACACCGTGGGTAATCGGGTAAAGGTGCGAATGATGTACAAAGGTGGTACGGAGGGTCCGATGTTGCTAAACGAGGGTCCGATGTTGTTTCGGACACACTATGAAGGTCTGACGAAGTTCGAAGAATTTCGAAGAATATCGCAAACTGAAGGAGATGTTTAGTGGCAAAGATAGGGTCGAAGATATACTAAAATGATCGGAATGATGAGACGATTGAGACGAGGATGACGAGGGATGCAACGATCGAGAGATACGACAGATACGAGGAAGTTAGTGACGCTCTCACAAACTTCGGACTAGAACGAGCGCTAAGTTTAGAGCTGTGCTCCTTAAACTCAAGCGGAATGGGTGAGGGTTACTACTGCGCAATCCTATTGTTCTCCAGTGACTAGTACAGGAATATATACATCCTACAAAAATATACTAAAAGGGGGAATGAAGGTCATGAGACCAGACATGAGGCTATGAAATATATCTACATCAAAATGAAGACAAAGGATAAGGAACCGGAACTAAAGCGAGGATCAGGGGCTCCAACTGAGTCGAAATGGGACTGTCCTACTGTTGTGGTGCTGCAGAATCGGCCAAATGTGTTGTTATCTCCTAAAATGCCAATATCTCTGCATGTATATGTCCGAAACGGCTGTCAAAAGGTTCTAAAACACATCGCATGTTGGTACGAATGATGACGAGAGGAGTCCGATCATGATGGTGTGGGTCTGATGTAGTCCGATGAACCTCAAGGTCCACAAAGTCCCGTTCGAAGCTGCGATCAAACTGCGATAAATGCGAAATAACTTCGGAGGTCTGTAATGATGTTTGGAGGTTCGCAATGATGATCGGACTGTACATAGAGGTTCGGAGTAGCTTTGTGAAGTGTGAATGAATGGTCCGAAGCACATATTCCGTGGGTATACTACAAGGCGGCCCTATCAGCGTCAACCCCGGTTTGGTTGTTTGCACATAAAACTGCTGCTCCCCAGCCTTGGAGCAATAAAAGCGAGGTGATATTGATGGCCTTGTACTCATGAACCTTTACGAAATGGCTAAAATGAAGTTTGAGCGTTTGATAAATCCTTCAGGAGCATATCCAGTGCACAAATCGAGTTCATGTCTACCAACCATGAGGGAATAGTCTGCTGTCGAAAGATCTGGCCGCATAAGAAGTCAGTCAAACTGAACCAGCGTCTTCCTTTGAGTGGTCATCCAAATTCACTGGCGGGGCCGACAGTAGTATCTCATGCGAGGATCAACAGCAAGAGGATGAGAAACTTGCCACGATCACCTTTCGATATTGAGAAACCTTCCATCACCGACTTCAGTGCCTTTGACGCGTTGAACGACCCTTTCTGCATCACAAAATAGGTGGCTTCTGAGAAAATCGGCTCTGACAAAGATGCAGTTGTCATTGTCTCAAAAGCAGCATCAGTGGTGGTTGTATGGCTGGCAACGAGACAGTGTGGTTGATTCCGATCTGATTTGATGTCCATGGACCGATCAGCGGACCCTGAACTCTAGTGCCAAGTTGCCGCTCATCTTGAAGCGTCACATTCTTGGTGTATTTGGTTGGGTTATAAAGACGAGTCCTTCGTACCTCAGGACTCGTAATGAGATTTCTGCAATCTGGATGTATGTAAACACAAATTCAAACAGGCCTATATATCATTCAGCCAGCCTTTGATATCAATTCTTCGTCGGAGTTCAGTGGTGTGGTGCCTTCACGATTACGAACCGGGCGGATTCCCATTATGATGGGTTCTCTTCCAGCCACTTTTTCATTCACCACAATGTGGGGGAAAGGAGAAAGGTCGGTACCAAGTGGGTATACCATCCATGATGAGGATTGCATCACCTTCGTTGCCCACATTCAGTCTGAGCCACCATGGAGAAACCATTTTAATGTTTTGAACTGCTCCCACAACTTCCTTTGCACAATCTCCAAGTCTTTTTCACTCAACCTGTTCATCAGAGATACCCAGTCCGCATAATAACTGGTATAAGGAAAGTTTTGATGTTTTCAGCGAATTTTGTTTGAGAAGGAAAAGCAGAGAAATAATGTGTCCTTCCAGAACTGCATAGAGACCCTGCGGATTTGCACCTTCTCGAACAAACCTGACATGTCCAAAGATCTAAAGACATCCAATGTAATATTGGACCTCTCTTCGATTGACATGATCAGGTACGAAGGCGAAGTGACCTTTTTTCCATTAGCACTGACAGTAAAGATATCATATGGCAATTGCAGCCAGATTCTTGAGACCACGTCATTGATATCTTGTCCATCGTCTTCATCCGATGAATAGGCAGTAAACTCTTCAACGTCAGGGCCCTTTTCCTGAGGCTTGGGGCGAAGAACGATCCCCATGTTCGCTAACCCAAAGTCATGAGTATTATTAGGCTCATCCACGTTGTGTGCAAATGCGACAGACATGGTCCTTTTTTGTCAATTGAATGAGCGGCCTGGGGCCACCAGTGATCCTTTTGGGGCCATTACTCCAGTGATCCCTATGTCCGCTTCCAACATATGGAAGGTGTTTCACCCATACAGCCAAGAGAGATGGCTCGTGCCCATTCAACGCTTCTGTGGCATTCAATAGATCCCAGACCCATCATCAATAGCCAGATCACTGATGAAGTATAGCCCTTGATCATAGAGGATAGGGCGAAGTTCCAGGTCATCTTCGTCACCAGGATCATCAACTGCAGCACCGGATTCAACGGGAATGTGTTGGCAACACACTTCCAACATTTCACTGACCTCCCTTCCCTCGGCAGGCCTAGAGTTCAGAGCATTGAGCATGTGGATGGACACTGCTCCGAGTAGTAAAGATGTCAACAGTGCATGGTTGCCAGGTTCAGTGTCATTGAAATTTCTGAATGCATACTGCAAGGCAGCTATGCACAGAAATTTGAACTCCCTTCATAACATAACAATCGTGACTATGCATTAGCAAGACAACACTGACATGAGATAATATATGTACCACCAAACTCTTGCTGGAATTGCAGCAACGCTGCGTTCTACCAGATCAGCAGGCATTTTGATGTAGGAGTCTGCTGCATCATGCAGTTGGACCCTGACCTCAAAGCGAGCACAGCCTTCCACTGGAGGATGAGGATCCATCTCATCTGTGCCTTCTATGCCCATGCATTGGCCAAAGACCTCGCTTATCTTATCAACATCCGCAATGACTTTATCTATAGACTTTGCTCCTATCAGCTCCAAAGCCTGGTGAGCCATGAAAATGCCCCTATGTAGATGGTAAGTGGGTTCCGTATCTGTGTTATACACATTCAGGTATTTGATGTTGTTGCGGGACCCTCTGGTGCGAGGGGTGCATCGGAACCCAGCAAAGTCATTCAACTGTGCAACGCGGTCAAGTTTGAAATCCCTGCTCAGCCGAAGCTTCTGAATAGAACCAGCCGAATAAGCCCATTGTTGTGGTAATGCATGGCAAAGAAGCTCCCCGTGAGCGACTTCTAGCCATAACAGTACATGCCCAGGGTATGACACTTCTACTGCAACATCGATGTACCACTCCTCTGGTGTAATCCTCAGGATGTCAAGGAATTGCAGGATATCATCGAGGATGGCCCACCAGGAGGCGCGGTTTGTGGGATCATGGATTGTTGCTCCCTTTGTGCTTTTGAGTTCATGTAGGAAATATGCATCCTTTAGTTCAGGGTAGGAGTTGAGATTCTGCAGGAGCAATGCACTGAATTTGTCCAAAACATGAAAAGGAATATCTGTTGTTCCAAAATGGAGATGTCCTGTGCGGTCTTGAGCAATGGCGATGGCTGTGCTGTACAATGCAGGCCAGTGAGATTAATGTTCTGGAACCACCTGAAGAGCCACAGGCTGCACCCCCTTGTCATATGATGTTCGATGGAAGTTGCTTGTTTCTGCCGTAGAGGTGTGGGAACATCAAGTGTGTGATATGTCGGTGGGCTACAGTCCCAAGAGCAACATTTGGTATCTCTGATAGCTTCGCTTGGATCTCCAAACCCTGCCCAGTGTGCAATGTTGAAGAAGATTCTCCCACTCATAATTCATCACTCACCTGCATGTCGTATGCTCTTCCATAAATATGGTTATCTTTTTTTAGTGTCTGGCTGAAGGGCATGACAGGAAAAACAGAAAATGGTTCCAAAAATGGAATATCCTGGCATATTCCAATAGTAGCATCATAATCCCAGGAAATCTTGTAATGTTGAGGGGTAAGTGGTTGCAACCCCTGGTGGCCGTTGATGAATATATGCTTTTGAAGTTCCATGGCTGCTTCATCATCCAGACACCCCGAGAGTAGCAAGCAGGTGAATAAATTGATGGACTCTGTGTCCTTGAGCTGCTCAGAACAGATCTCAACAAACTGTGTGAGGGACAACTGTTCTTCTTCCATCTCTTCATCTGAATAGATAGAGTGCATCATGACGTGGATTGAGGTTCTTCAACTACTAGGAAGATTCCAGTTGTCCAATGAGATCTTGATGTGGCAGTTCCCCTGTCATCAATTCCCATGTAAGCAAAGTCGCCATGTTTGGGGTGTTGCCAAACTCTGGGGAAATGGTGATTATTCCATCCCTGATTGAAGACCAGGATACATACATTATACATCTATAACTACCTTTTCACTCCAATCTTCTATGGACTCTTGAGTTTCACTCTAGTCAGAAATCCTCACGCATCTCAGAAGCAAAGAACTGATGCTTGGAGTCTATGATGTATTAGTATGTCTGATCTCGACGATGCGAGAATGGTGCACAGGCGTTTGGTATAAGTCAATGATATTCTTGTGAGATTCTAGACAACCAACTGACATGATTCACAATCTTCTTCAGTGCCAAATTGAGCACCTTCGCCGCCTTCAAGGTTGTATGCTTCACCCTTATTTTAATCCTCCAACATCTCTTCCAACTCACCCTTTAACCCCTCAATATTCAATAGTTTCCTCCAACTCCGTGATCTCCCATTGCACTCCCACCTTCAGCAGCTCATACTTTCTCACCATGGCCTGCTCATTTGCCAAGGACATATCCAGATTAGCCAAGCACTCTCATAAGTTTTTCAACCCCTCTGCCTCAAACTCAAACCTGACTCACAAATCAGTAGCGGACAGGTGGTGTAGCAGTTATATCACCACTTGTCTGCGGCAGGCTGTGCACCTGCCAAAAGGTTGGGGGTTCGATTCCTTCACAAAGCGATTACCTGGGTTCGACCCCCAAAAGATTGTGGCTCCTACAGGGGAATCTCCGGTGACCCACTGATGGATCTAGATCCTGATGTGGGAAGGGAAACAGGCCCCAAGCTGGGAAGCCAGCAACATCGGTCCGACCTTGGTAAAGTCGGTTCACAGCTGGGCTACTGGTGCCGGTGGTGTGTATGTGGTTATATGAAGGAGATCAATGGCCTTTGATCTGAGATCTCTGGATAATCATCAGCCTAAGAGGTACAAACACCCGCAAGGGTCCGAAAGGATAAGGCACGATAAGACCGGGAATGAGGATGATAACAATCTGACACGAATGGAGGCAACCCCATGTAGTGACAGGATACCTGGCTCCCACGAGCATGACAGACATGAGGTGGGACGTTAGTTGCAAGTAGTAATCTGTATGGCAGATCTGGGATTGCTACAGGTGAAATAGCTCCAGTTCTGATCAGAGATCAGATAGCACAACTGGCTGGCTTGTGGCAAGACGGAGACTTGGGACAGATGGGGATCTGCGCCACGAGGCATCAGCGAACCATCTGCCTGGGAATGGGAAAGGTGTTCAATACAACATCCAAGCCATAGCCAGATGGGGTAGTCCCCCTCCCTGGGCTTGAGAGGACTAAATCCTCCGTCGGTTCCCCCCGAATAATAAGCGGGGCTTGGAGCTTAAGTTGATTCCGGAGTGTTGGGGCCTTTAGGTTGGAGATCCTGAAGCATCAAGTGCGGCGTCACAGAACTCCTACCCAACATGGGAGATTGGGTCTAAACCTTAGAATACATGGTCATAAAAAGGGGCCGGTTGACCATGCCCCCCAGGGACCTGGTCATGTAAGACATTGATTAGCATAGGACAAACCATGGGGCGATCTATGTAATGATATCAAGCTGCACCAAATGGGGAGGGCCAATGGGCCTGCAGTGGGCGCGGCGTTCACCACTGATGTCAAAGGGGTGAGTAGTCAGGGCATAGCTCCCTGATGAAAACTCCCGAAGTCCCCAATAGGGCGTCCCGCAAGGGGCGCCCTAAACTTCGTCATTGCCGATGAAGCGGACGGTCGCTGTCCTCTCCGGAGGGCAGCCTAAGTGGAGATCTACTCTGCCGGCCTTGCGGCTGGGAGCCTAGGTGGAGTTGGCGTATGGGGGCTTGGTTTGGGGACTGGTTGTAGTGGGGCGGTGGCTGGTTCGGGGAGGTGCGTGAGCGCTCGCCTCTCTTCGTCGACTGTGGTGTGTTGCTTTGCAATGCACCCTTTCTCCCCCACTCGCAAGGGTGACGTCGGGGCGGCAGCTTCCCCTCCAACTTGCACATCTATATACCCGTAGGCTGTACTCTCGTTTGTACTAGTTTACCGCGGACTGCGATCGAGCACCGCGTTATAAATTGTTGAACCAAAAAAAAAAAAAAAAGACTCACAAATCAGTATACAACCCAACAAACAGGAACCAAAAAAAGCACTGATGTGTCAACCTTGAAATATAGGTCTCATACTGTAACTGTGCCCTGCTCTCCTCTGCCGCTCCTTGTATTCAACAGTTGGATATTGCGACAGAATGCCCCAAAAATGCCAGCTTTGGCAGTCGCTGTTGCTTGTCTGGCACATTGGTTCCGCATATACTGCCAGGGGAAAAAAATGTTTTTGAATGGTGCTGAGAACAGGAGCCTAGATAGGTACCTCAATACATTCTATAGCGACCTTCCCTTTGTCTACTACAATGCGACCTTCTCTTCATCTACTACAATAGCATCAATGTTTTGCCCCAGTACGACTGACCGCAGTCTCATATTTCCTTGCAGAGAGAGGGCCTGACACATCCATGAACACCTATAGAGAGAAAACACCTTCAGTACACATACACCTAGAAAAGAAAATGGACTACACCCCCCTGCAGATTCACCAACATCTCCTTTAGTTTCGTTGCACTCTCACTTGTGTTCCTATCCACACCTGCCTGCATCAGCTGGCGATACACGCTAGCCCTAGTCCCTCCTCCATTCCTGTAATCTTCTCTTCAAGCTTCACATAAACAAAGAATGTCAGTTCATACCCTGCCAAAACGCAAGTTAAGAAAACCCACCTCAACCCTCCTTTGTCCAAGCACACCGGGTTCCTCGTTCCTTGAACCCCTTTCTCCTCCCTTCCCTGCTGATGCTCCATGAGCGGTGTCAGCCACCTTCCAGCAGCCTTTTTATCCCATCTGGAGGGCCTCAAGGAACTGCCATTCGTCGACTACAAGGATGTCTACAGCAGCTTTTCTAATGGTGAGTGCATGGGTTAGTGGTGTAACACCAAAGGAAGAAGGAAGCTCACAGTCTCCTATACTCCTTGAGACTTGGCTCGCCCAAGACTACATTATGCTGTGAAGCTTTCCTTGGCTCATCTATAAAAGATAGACACACAAAATAAGTCAGCCCTCCAAGAAAAGTAGTATGATAAGAATAAATGTACCCTGCACTGCATCTGCCCCCTGCCCTGCGCTCCCAAGCTCCTCCTCCAACATCCACACATGGCCCACAAGCTTCTTCTCGCTGCATGCCACCTCCTGTGTCTTGAGCGTATTATTGATCTGGCAGTTTGTACGCGTGATCTAAGCCTCTGCTGCCACTATATAGGATATGCAGTGTATTCTTGCTGGCAAGGTCGGATTGTAGTCTTGGTCAATTTCGGTGTGCCATCATGGTGAGGTTCGACAAGTAATGAAATATAGTATTGGTCACAGAAGCAAGGCATGTGGTGGGGTGTCTGACTGTGCAAGGAGACTCTTGCTACGGGGCTCAACAAAGTAAGCTGAAGTTGAAGTGCTTGTCGCTGCGCATTCTTGACCTGGGAAGACTGCTGTGACAGTGTCCAGACCAATCTGAGGTGTGCAGCCACCAGCACACTCAGATTTGGCCTGTTGACCTGCCAAGCTGACCGGATTCAGATAAATGTTTCTAGTCTGCTAAGACTTAGATGACAACTTCAAGACCTATCTGAGGTGTAGCAGTGTCCCGGAAACCACCAGAATGCTCAGATTGGCCCCTTGACCTGCCAGGCTATCCAGGTAAAGCTGGAACTTCTGGTCTTGGGCTGCAAAGCATTTCCAGTAAAAACCACCTTATGCCAGGTGTCTCAACATCATCGCTTCTTGACTTCTTACCACGATGTGCACAGCCACTTCCTCACCCAGCATCTCTCCTCATCGTCGTTAGTGGCGCTCTACATGTCTTGATCTTCCACAATCTGGTCTATCCCAGGGCTTACCACCCTAATGTCAATCAATCCACCCTCGAGCGGAGCCTCAGGCCGATCAGGTGGCTCAATGGGGGGGGGGTGACCCCCCTTCGTTGGGCTCAACCCCCCTCCCCCTGTCACTCCGGGCAGTGACCCCATTGATTCGTTTGGCCCCACCAGGTCCAACACCTCCTCTTCTCAGCAGGCCCCCGCGGTTGGTCTTACCAGGAATGTCCGCTCGTCCCCATCCCTCTCACCATACCCCTTTGGGGGAGGTGAGGGAGAGACCCCTCACGCCCCTAGGATGACCTCTGCATCGTCCCAGGCGAATAGACCTTGGTCAAGGAGGGCCTCTGTGGCCTCTCCTACCCCTGTTCCCACCACCCCTCCCCCCACGAGCGGCGGGCAAGCCCAAGCAGAAGCCATCCAAGGCTTCGGCTACTGTTCACGGACCATCGTGCAGACAGGTCCTGGTCTCTGTTCACCCCCCCATGGTGGGCGCTAACCCGGCTGACTTCCTTGATAGGGTTCACCTCACTCTCTCGCTACACCACTCTCATCTGGAGGTGGGGTCGGCGTCTGTCCACTGTGATGGCTTTGCAGTCGTCACCACTCAAGTGGCCTCGGAAGAGGACTTACAATTCTTTAAGGAGGCGGCTAGGGTCACTTTCCCCACCTCCACCCGTGTCGACGCCACGTTGCCGTCGTCCACGTCGTATCTCAAGTTGGTGGACGTCCCGTTCACTGTCAATGACACCGCCATCACCCCTGACCAGGTGTTGGCGCAGATTGCAAAGGCGAGGCTCCAGGACCTCGTCATGTTGCAGACCCCCCCTCGTGTGGTGCGCGACTCCCCCAAGTCAGACACATGCATGGTGTACTTCAATGTCACTGATTCTGTCAGTGGCGCCAGGGCCAAGGGCCTCACTGGGCGGACGGTCCAATTTGCCAGGTTGACTTTTTTGCTGTATATCTTTTGGTACAACTCGGCCTCATTATACCTGTGTCCACGACTGAGATACTTGGTTAACGTTGAATCCACCTTCATCAAATTCCTCCTCCATTTATTCTCATTGGCACCATGGTTGGAATACCAGTTCATCCATGACCGTAATTGCTGCAAAGATCCCTTTAATATCAGCATTCTAGCTCATTGAACAAACCCATTACCTTTCGTTTGCTATGAGGAGTCTCATCATTTTTCAATGGAAATACAGCAACAAAACACGAATAAAGGCCATTGAAAAAGTTGTTGAGGGAAACCCCAGGGTTGGTGCGCAGGGGCTTAATTTGGATGTAGCAAATATCATGGTAAAGCTGGTATTACAGACATTGTTTGGCTGTCTGAGCTGCCACTCAATATGTCACTGTTTAGGATATGGCACAGTCAGCCCAAGAAGATAATCAACTTGAAGGCCAGGTCTGCCGATATCCCCAATCAAAAACTGTTCTCATATACTCCTTAATTGCAAACAACACTCCAGATGTTTGGCTAAACAATGACACTTTTTCAAAAGCAATCATTCAGTCTGACTTTTTGGGTGCTTCAAAAGAAATGCGTAGGTTTTTGCATGATATTGGTTGATTCCCACTAATATGCACAATAGAAAACTTATTCAGTGAAGGTGTTTTGCCAACAGAGGATGATAGTGAGGATCACGAGGATAGCCCTGACATTCAAGAAGCTTCAGGTCGTAGGAAAAAAACTAAGGTGGCACTGGCAACATCTTCCAAGAACAGCAAAATCCGGAAGAATGCAAACCTGCACATTCAGAAAGAGGATGGTGAACAGAGCAACTCAGGGAGCATCGTTTCTGCTACCATTTCAAACACCTCACAACCTGCTTCCACTACACCCATCCTCAAGCCTGCCCAATTGCCTGTGAACACATGTTCTTCCCTCCCCAACACTGCAGAGATTCCAGGCAGCTCAGCAAATGATAAAGGTTCTGCTACCCCCTCCTTGGCCATTTTGACTGTCTCACTGCTTCATGCTATCACTACACCCATTGTCAGGCCTACAGAACTGCTGGAAAACATGTGTTCTTCCCCCACCGACACTCCAGAGATTGCAGGCAGTTCAGCAAATCATGAGGCTTCTGCTACCCACTCTGTGGCCATTTCGACTGTCTTGCAACTTGATGTGCCCACCACACCCATCATCAGGGCTTTAGACTTGGAACAGCTGGCGAATACATGTTCTCCCCCCACCAACACTCCAGAGATTCCAGGCATTGGGGCAAATGATGAGATGAGAACCGTTTCTGCTACCCCTACAGCGATTTCAACTGTCTCGCACCTTGGTATTATCACTACATCCATCGTGCAACCTGGCGGGCTGCCAGCAAGCACATGTTCTTCCCCCGCTGAGATTCCAGGCAGTTTGGTGATCAGCATAGCTGTTTTACCCAGTGAGCTAGGCCTAGTGCTTGAGCAATTGCAATTGCCACCACCACTACTGAGTCCTGGGCCAATTAGCCAAGATTTGACTTGGGGCAGCGATGCGGTATCTCCACCACCCATTCAGTTTGGATCTCAGCCCCAGGCTTCTTTTCAGGTTTCTGACAGTGGTGACCCATTATACGTGTGCAAAGACCCGGCTTTTAATCGAAAACACGATAGGGATCTTATGGATCGGCAACCAGAGCCTTCAAGTTCACAGCCAGTAAAGTAAACTAAACTGGATAATCAGCAATATGATGAACATAAAGATATCATGAATGGTGCGCCTTATGATTCACCACTTGCTCTTACCTCTGAGTCTTCTAGGATTTTCACTAAACGGTAGCGCTACATTTGATCCAAGAAGCACAAAAGTAGGTAAATTGCTGGCTGGTGGCAATGCAAGCACCAGCAGCGTGTTAAGGACAAGATTTTGAAGAAGGGTGTTGAGGACTGTTCCAACAAGATGTGAATCCATAGGGAAGTAGTCAATATACTCTGGGAAGAGGACAAGAACAACAAGCCAGAAGTTAGGGAGACTATCAATGCAGCAAGATTGTGTCAGGTGAAGAAGACAAAGGTGGAGAAGAACGAAGAAAGAATCCCAGAGGATTACCAAAAGTAGGTGCCTGATAGATGCTCTTAAACATGGTGGCATTTTGAAGGCTTCCACCCAGGACACTAGCTGGGATGCCTACCATCATGCATCAAGTCATAGAAATGCTAGCCAAGGAAACGGGTTGGGTATTCCTTGTCTATGGAATAGGCCCAAATCCCAGCAATGATGGAAGGATTTACATGAAACAGTTAGTATGATTTGTGAATGAGATATTTGATTCACTTATTGTTAATGTTGTAGATTTGAGTTTCACGGTGATAAAAAGCTGCCTTTCGTTCAATCGAACTCTCAATTCCAAGAAGGGTTTGAACACATATAATAGTAACTCTAACCCATATACCATGGACCAGCCAATAATGTATTTTGCACCAGTATCATGGGCCAGCCAAGGTGGGCCCATAGTGCTAGATATAGACAATGTAAATGGGTGGGCCCATGCTCAGAAATTGCTACAATTTAATAGGATGGGCCCACCCCCCTAGGTGGTGTCAGTCATGCTCAATTGTCAGGCCAGATAACAGGTGTCAGGCCATGTGTTAACGTCAATGTCACTTAAGTCAACCCCTGACCTGACTACTCTTAGTAGTATACATTTACAAGATAAATGCTACTAAGAGTAGTGGTGGCTGCGGCTATTGGGAGCTACCATAGCAGCTGGCAGGTACTATAATTA
>QFEU01005685.1:0-19554 GCA_003316345.1 Tricholoma terreum | reverse complement strand
AAGGGGTGGGGGTGATTGTGAGGGGGGGGAGGGGGGAGAAGGGAGTGGGGAGGGAATGTTGGAGGGGGGAGAGGGGAAGAGGGTGGAAGGGGGAGAGTGGGAAGAGGGGAAGAGGGGAAGAGGAAGGAGAGGGGGACAAGTGTGAGAGGGTTTTGAGGCTGAGTTTGAAAATGTTGATTGCTTATCTAGTCATGTTATATGCCATTCTGACCAGTTTTTCAGCCTGAGTTTAAAAATATCAGTTGCTTAGTCATCTGACCTATCATTATAGAATATAGGTATGTTATATACTACTCTGACCAGTTTTTTAGGCTGAGTTTGAAAATGATGGTTGCTTAGTCACCTGACCTATCTTTAATTCATTATAGTGTCATATATTATTCTAACTGATTTTTAGAATGAGTTTGAAAATGTTGTTTGCTTAGTCATCTGACCTATTATTATAATGGAGGTAGTCCTGTGTTTTAACATAATTACAACTATAGTGTTACTTGATGTTATTTTTTAAAACAGCACTTATCTCTATACTTCATATTTTCCTCTATTGTCTGAGGTCTCCAAGTAAAGTCCTATAACTGTTCAGACAACACTCCAACTAACCTCACAGTAAGTATTTATACTTCTGAAAATTTGTCTGAGCATAGTCTAAGTTCAAAGCTTTTTTGACTTGATGAAATTTTTACCAAGTCCCACAAAATTTTAATATGCACAGAGCAAGAATTGATTCCAAGACCTCTGCCCTACAGGTTACAAAACCCCCAAGCATACACACTCTACTATTTAAGCCAAGTAGTCATTTTTGAACTGTGTAACATAAATAATATCTATTTATCACTATTTTAGTCAAGTATACAATGATGTTATTATATTGACCCCCTGTATAATAAATCAATCCCAAATTAGTCCCTTCCCATACATGGGAGGGGCTGTAGAACTGCTTAAATTTTCAAAAGAAAGGAGTAAAACAAATATAAATAAAAACAAACTCCCCACAAATGCAAGGAATAGTGCTTTAAAGTCCAGTCCAGTGTGGTTTTTTTATTTTTTATGGAACAGACCACATACTGGACCAGTCTTCCATAAAGGGAAATGGCCAAAAGACTGGACCAAGACCACAAAAAAGCTACTTGGGGGCAGAGCATCAGGAAAATCTAGAAAAAACTTAAACAGGCTTATTCTTGGCTTAGCAGGCTTATTACCTGCTAAGCACAAATAAGCTGAAAATAAGCAAATGACTTGGCTTACACAGGCTTAATGAGTACTTAAGGCTACTTATTTGGGCTTGGAATTCAAAATCTGGTGATCTAAGTTGCATTAAGTATGAATTAAGTGCATCAAGTTGTAGATTAAGGCATCTAAGCCAAGTCATTTGCTTATTTTTTGCTTATTTGTGCTTAGCAGGCAATAAGCCCACTAAGCCAAGAATAAGCCTGTTTAAGTTTTTTCCAGATTTTCCTGATGGAGGCCACACATTATGCAGCTCTTGGGATTAATCCTACATTACATTTGTAACAGAGTTAGGATTAATCCTACCTTGATGTCTAAGGGGCAGAGTAGTTGATAAAGAAAGGATTCCAATCCAATCCCTTCAAATAAATCCTATATCCCTATAACAGAGTGTCAGGATAGGATTAGTAAAGCCACCTGCTAAGAACCAGTGGATAGGATCATCAAAATAATCCTATCTCAATTCTATCCAATGAACAATCCTACATTATAGAATGAAGACATAATCTAAGTGCAATCCTATCCAATCCAATCCTATGCATAACTCAATCCAATACCTATCCATCCTTCTTCTCACCAGCAAAGATATTGAGATTGAGGAAGAATGGTGCAATGCAGCCCTCTCATCTCATTGGATCCTTGAAAAGGCACTATAGTGAGTCAGAATAGATGATGAGATCATAAGAAATCACAAAGAACTCACAGAGATAAAGTACTCCCTTCCCAACCCTCCCCCAACAAAGATATTATTGTTGTGGAAGAACGAAGCAATGCGACCCTCTTGTCTCATCGGATCCTTTAAACGGGACTATAGTGGGTCAGAATAGAGTACAAGATCATAATAAATGACAAAGAACTCACAGAGATATGGTATCCCCTTGTCAACCTCCCCCCCAACAAAGATATTGTCATTGTGGAAGAACGAAGTAACGCGGGCCTCTCATCTCATCGGATCCTTGAAACAGCACTATAATGGGTCAGAATAGAGTACAAGATCATAAGAAAAAACAGATAACTCACAGAGATATGGTACCCCCTTTTCAACCTCCCCCCAATAAAGATATTGTTGTTGTGGAAGAACGAAGCAACGCGGCCCTCTCGTCTCATCGGATCCTTAAAGCGGCACTATAGTGGGTCTGGATAGAGTACAAGATCATGAGAAACGACAAAGAACTCATAGAGATATGGTACCCCCTTCCCAACACCTCCCCCAACAAAGATATGGTCATTGTAGCAAGCCAAGCTGTGAAAAGCATAGACTTTGAGCACACAATGGATCCATGCAGTGCTTGCCATCAGGATCAGCACTGCGGATAACTCAGACAGCCCCATGCAAACTACCAGACTAGAAATTGATAGACTGACACCAAGTCAGGACAGAGGTTATCAGGCACTAAGCCTGTAGTGAGCTAGACACCAAGTATAGCTCAGAAGCCAAGAGGGGGCATTCATAGAGGTCATCAAAGTGGTCAAGGGACATGAGATGGGGGCAACATGCAAGGGAGATGGGATGAGGAACAAAGAAGTGGCCAAGTTACGCATGCAGTCACTTTGGAACCAAATAGACCAAACAATTGACTTTGTCCCTCGTCATGCCACTTATCCTTGCACTCCCTCAGCCTATGCTTTCTGGCCACTTCAGCATGTCTCCTGGTAAGCAAATTTTCATTTGGAAAGACTTGGCGTCTTCCAGTATCAGACTTGGTGTCTGTTGCCCTCTGTACCTGACTTGTGTCAGTGTATAAAAAGGGGGGACTATATCTTCGTGCGTTCTTGGCCCTTTGTAATGATCTTATACTTTATTCTGACCCAATATGGTGTCGTTTCAATGGTCTGGTCAGACGAGAGGGCCGCGTTCTTCCACAATGACAGTGTCTTTGTTGGAGGGGAGATTGACAAGGGAGTACTACTATATCTCTGTGAGTTCTTTGTTGGTTCTTATGATCTTGCACTCTATTCTGACCCACTATAGTGCCGTTTCAAGTATCCGATGAGACGAGGGGGCCGCATTGCTTCGTTCTTCCGCAACAACAACATCTTTATTGGGAGGTTGACAAGGGGGTACCATATCTCTGTGAGTTCTTTGTTGTTTCTTATGATTTTGTACTTTATTTTGACCCACTATAGTGCTGTTTCAAGGATCCAATGAGACGAGAGGCCTGCGTTACTTCGTTCTTCCACAATGACAATATCTTTGTTGGATCAGATTGACTTTGGATAGGATTGAATCAGATGGAATGGAATAGTAGGATTGGATGGTCATTGTGATTACATGGGATATGATGGGATCAGATTGGATAGGATCAGATAGGGTTGAATTGAATGGCTGTATAATGAGATTGCATGTATTTTGCATTGGTGTGGTAGGATTAATCTGATGGACTTAGGATTATCTGGTGGCTGCTGTATATCCAATATCAATACCTCTCTACAAAACAAGCTTGGATTGATCTCAACTCTGTCACAAATTAAGGATAGGATCATCCTATCAACTGCAGTCCCTGCTGATTCGGTCCTTCCTGACTATTCATTATCATTTGTCTTACTTACTCAAATGATGATAATAATTTACTATTGTTCATTTTAGGTCTATTGACAAGGAGTTCCAATTTCCGGCTGACGTGGATTAGCATCAGCCAGGATCAAGAAGAGTATGTTGATGCAGAGTACATCCCAGAACTATTCACATTGTGGGAACTGTCGCGCATGCGGATACAAGAGAAGCAGCAGCTACTTGACTTCTGGAGGGGACAGCAAGATAATGCAAGAATCAAACATGCATTTTTGTGGAAAGCTTATTCAACGGCAGATGGAATGGTGAAGTACAACTATGTTGAGAATGATCTCACAAACGAATCACGATCAAGCCGGAAAACACAATCGAAACATGGAAAGAAGGGCCATGTTAAATTGAAAAAATCAAAAGGGAAGGAAAAGGCCAAGGCCGTGACCCCACCAACTTCAGAGGAGGAGCTGGATGATGAAGATGATCAGGGATTGTTGATGGACGATGGAGATATTTCGGCTCCAGGTAGGTCGAGCCAGAGTGGATGGCCTGAGGCTGTGGCTCCCCAAGTATTGGATGATGAATCGGGCAGCAATGATGATTTGATGACTGGAACACCGACACATGGAAGACAGGCCCCCCAGGCCGTAAAGCCAATGTCATCCAGAGGGAAGGGGAAAGCACAGGTGGTGGCGCTGCCAACATCAGAGGAAGAGCTGGTTGGTGAGGTCCATCAGGAACTGCTGACAGACAATGAGGATAGATTGTCAAGGGGTACCGGATGACACGCAGCGGTCACTCTGCAAACATCAGAGGAAGAGCTGGATAATACTGATGGTGGGGAATCATTGATACATGATGGTGGTAAATCAAGACTTGGCACACCAGTGGCTCAGGGGTCACAAGGCAGGCAAGTGAAGAAAGCGAGCCAGAGTGGAAAGGTGGCAGCCACGATTTTACAGCCCTCTGAGGATGAGCTGGCTAGCGATGATGATCTGATGGCTGGAATCAGACAGGAAGAGAGCACGGCCCCAAGGGCCGGTAATGGAGAGGAGTTGGATGATGAATCCATGCATAAATCAGAGGAAGCATTAGGCAAAGAGAAGAAGACCCATTCGAAGGCCCAGCGGTTGGCCAGGGCTAAATGGCAGCCAAAGAAGCGGCCCATTGCAGTTTGTAATTCAAGTGACAGTGCTAATGGTGGGAATGGAAAGCCGCGTCAAACGAAACAGAGAAATGAGGATGTGAAAGTACAGTGTCAAGACAATAAAGCAGCTGAGAAAACAATTACTGGTACTCCCATGCAGCCAGCTAAATCTGTTCAGGATGTGCAAGACTTACTGGGCGTTCGATGAAATCGTACTCCATCCTTAAAACGAAAGTTAATGGAGGATACAGATGCGCTGGCCCCAACAGCGTCACCCAAGAAGCGAGCAAAAAAATCTCAGGCAGCACAGCAGGACCAGATGGCTAGTGTGCTGGCAACGACAGCAGCATCAACTTCTGGTCACCCAAAGCCTCGGCCGAGGAAGGTGAAGAATGTGACACCCACGGCTTTTGGAGAGGAAAGAAAGCAATGTGAGCCCAGCATCTATTTGCACAGAGTATTCGCTAAATGGACGGGCATAGGACCAATAGGTTAGTTTGTTCTTGAATACCAAATCCCAAGTTCCCAGTCTCTAAAAGCATTTGTCTCCCAGCTGGTAGTCCTTCAGTTTCATACATAGCTCCATGGTTCTCTCTCAGTTCGCACTAATACATTGTATATGCATTATGAGGTTCTGAATATGATCTTGGTGCCACAAGCATATGGCCTGGCTGAGCAATCAGCTGCTAATATATATCATTTGATCTGGTGGCGGCATGCGATTCGGTGGGTCTGCCAGGTAGCATTGAAGCATTGGTCCGGTCGATGCTGACGGAGGTCGGAGTCCCATTAAAGAAATTCACACTGGCCGGCTGAGGATGTAATGGACTGTTTGATATTGTTTACCTACAATCTGGTATTAAACAATATCCTTATGTAATGATGGGTTGAACCTCTTAACCCTACTACATGTACTACATTTTACCAAATAGACTTGGTCAAATTCAGTACCCTGTGGGACCTGAGGCTTCGTAAAGGATCCAACCTTTACACTTTTTGAATTCCCAAGCTATTCTACGTACAACTCACTGCTTATCTCCACACTCTACCTTGCATTACCTCACTATCCAAAAATGGTATCGATGGTGGTACTAGAACCGACAACGGCCCCTTCTTTCCCTGAAAGTGCAAAGAAGGCCGACCATACCACACCAAGCCGACGAGAGCGCACAAATATACATGGAGATCATTCCACGCCACGCGCTATTGCCGAAACAGGAGGGTCCTCCAACAACCCTCCCAAAACCCATATTACTCAAGTACGCGAAGGAACAGTGCATGGAGAAGATGGGATGACCGGGCACGTCAACCCAATAACCAAAACTACCAGTAGCATGCAATCTGATACTGTCACAGTTACACTGCAAATCTACGTGATCCCAGCCTTACAAAAATTAACTACCGAGGCTCGTGTATACCTCGCATCGGTTGAGGAGTCCGACCAGAACTCAGTATATACCCCTCAGAGTTGTGGTTCGAGAACACCGAACCATGGAACTCAATTGAGGGCTGGGTTGACTTCAGCCAAAGACCAGCCTGCCTCGACGGACACAGGACAGGCAAACCAGAGACATAACCCTCTGGAGGTACCCTTATTCTTAGGAGACCAAGAGGATTGCTACTGGGCTACATACGACGTGCAGCATGAATCCCAACAGGCTCAAATCCGAGATCACACCTGCACCAAGGCGTTGACCTTTCTAACATGGAACATGAACAATCCGAACCCATCACAGGGAGACATCACTCCTGTGTACCTGGCCATGCTGCACAAGGCCGTGAAAGCATACCGTCAGAAGAAAGACGAGAAGATGTCATCTTCTCGATGTTCACCTTCAACAGTCTCTGACTTCTTGCCATCCACAGGAGAGGAATTACCCTCTCCCACTACCAATAACCCTGCCGTCGCGAACATTAAACTAGTTCCACCCCCCAAACAAGGGAAGAAGGAGGGGACTATACCCCTGCCCCATACCAAGGTGGAGGATACACTCCTTCCCTCTTTAAATGACCTTGTTACACCAGCGGTATGAGATCTCCATGCCCCCAAGCAACCACACAAAACTCCCGAGGAATTCGAGAGACGTTGTGCAGCGGCTGCTCGACTGATGTCCAACCCAGCCACTGCTGCCTTCTTACCAACTATGGCAGCTACCCCAGAGGTATATATTGAAGCGAATTACTTTGCTTCTACACTTAAGACACTTGAGCTAGGCCCGGCTGGGGAACCAAATCGTGATAGGCACGAACCATCCAAACCACAGCCGTTAGAGCCTAGCCTCACCAACCCACCACAACGTGTACGGTTACGTACCACTTGGGAGGATAGGGTAAACTTCCAACACGTGCGCAACAGTCAATTGTCCGATTATGGTCAATCTACCATTAATGACCAGGGGATCTGGTTTGAAGGACGAATTCCCTTTGACAGCATGCATGAACAGTTCGAACAGGGTCACGGGGAATCCCCAGGACCGAATGGTCAGGATGGTGATGATAATGACTCCCATCACAGTGACCATCGCAACCTTCCACCTCATCATCAAGCCCCCACAAACACATCAAAGCAACACCCATCCTCCCATCACAATGGTAGTGGAGGCAGCAATGGTGGTGGTGACGGCAATGGAGGAGGAGGAGGAGGAGGAGGAGGAGGACCTCCTTCTGACTCTGGAAGGGAGACTCCTGAGCCTAACAACAATAGGCTCAACCCACGAGGGCATTGCATGCCCTGCACGTCTACCATGCGGCACTCTACGCCTGGTGTACTTGAGGCAGCGGAAAATCACCGCGCTGCTATGCATGAGTGTTTACCCTCATCAATATGCCAGCACCTGTCAACACGCCCCCAGATACCCCAGGGAACCAAAGTGCGAAAGACCGATAGTTATTCTATCGGCACATTCAGTGGCTCAGCAAACTTCAGAGACCTAGAATACTGGCTGACCAACTTAGTTATGCTGCTCGAAGCCGAGCAGTATGGTGGATCCAATAGGGATCGTGAATGCTGCCTCCAGCTTCTGAGTTTCTTATCGGGAGAAGCCAAGAAATGGTATCACAGACACATGGTGAGCATCAATCACCGACAGCTCAGATGGACATTCGAGGAGATCATCCTCGGATTGTACAACCAGTTCGTACACCTGTCCACCATGCAGGACACTCGCAAGGCCTTCTTTGCGACTAAGTATACCAGTGAGAAGGGTGTGCAAGGATTTTATGACACCCTTCTGGACCACGCACACAATATGGCTGTTTACCCTGACAATTATCTCATCGTAGAAACATTCCTAAAGGGAATACCAGAATCCCTTCACAAACCTATTATTACTGATGGACTATCACCTGAAGTCAATACAATTGATGACTTCATCGCACAAGCCAAGCATTATGAATATGCCAAGAAGACTCTTGACTACTATAATTGTCTAATCGCTGGATGCATAACAACTGAAGTGAAGGAGCAATCATCCTCCAATGCTAAGAGAAACCGCACCACTTCTGCCAAACAGTCAGACCATAAGCTAGGGTCTGAACCGAGGCGTAATGCCACCAGGGACTACCCCCGTCAGGTATTCGCAAGAGCCAAACATAACACTGATAACAAACTTCGCCCTTCAGGGGATAAATGCACCCCTGCTCCTGTGGAGATGGACATTGAGAAGGCCAGGGCAATCCTGGACCTCATATGCTACAACTGTGGGGAAAAGGGCCATAAGGCCAGGGACTGCAGAAGACCGCCCCAACCAAAGGCACATATTCGAGCGGCCCACACTGAAAACCCAACCCGATCAGACGATGGTAATGCCCCATCAGAGGATGAGGGTAGGGCTCGTCGAGCCAACGAGGAGATTGTTGAATTCGAGGTGCCAGATGACACATACAGTAATGACTTCTACAAACAGAAGTCCACCTCGGACTTCCTAGCATCCATGCAAATTGGTGCCATGGTTCCAATGATTGAGGCACGTAAACCACTTGTTGAAGACAACAGTGTACATGACAAATGCCCCATGTGAATGCGAAAGATCAATATGTGAATGGAGAAAGTTGCTCACGAATGCCCAGTATATACCCCGGCGGAAAAACAATGCTTGGCCACCTACGTAGACATAGGGGGCTGCCCGGCATGGACGTTATGGGACTCAGGGAGCACAACCTCGGGTATTACCCCATCGTTCGCACACGTCACTGATGTGACAGTATTTCCACTGTCAAATCCTCATACACTCCAATTAGGAATGATCGGTAGTCGATCCACTGTGAATTACGGTACTGAATCCCAGGTAAAAGCCCCTGGAGTAGACATAGTAACGTATCTCGATGTAGCAAATTTCAATTGCTACGATATGATTATCAGAACACCGTTTATGCGACAGAACAAGGTGTGGCTGGACCTCGAGTCCAACCGAGTAATTGTAAATGGAGTAGCAACGCCCACCACTCCTGTGGATGAACGTGACATTGACGAACGGATTCGCCGCTATAGAACGACCGATAAACATAAGAATTGACTCCCTGTGGCAGCCAGGAAGGCTGCCATGGAGGAAGTGTTGGATGAGAATGCACAAAAGGCAGGAGCATCACTGCCTGAAGGAGCCAGAGCAATACTTATGATGGAAGAAGAGTACCAAAACACTACTCAAGAGGGGGAGAAACCACCCCCAACGGTGCAAAAGACAGCATCCAAAACCCATTTTACAATGGCTGGGAGAAACTCAGCCACGAAAAACACAACAATACAGGAGCCTCCAGATAACCAACCAGAGGTCAAACCACAGACGAAAGTACTGTCTGTATCAACGCCTAAGAAAGTACAGTTTGCGAGAACTGGAATGTCTTATTGCAAGCCCACTTCATCTAAAGTGAAGATAGAAGAGCTAATAACTGCAGAGCAAGAACTTGCTCAAGCTGAGGAACAGGAAAGGAACGAACAACACTCAGACACTAGCTCAAGCAGACGATCTTTTTGGGATAGACTTATCCCAAAACCTCAATATGATTGGCCATACAACCCACGTATGCCGAACGAATGGAATGAGGTTATCACATCAATGCAGGCTCATGCGGGGAAGCACTCTCCCCATGTACACGAACACTATCATCAACCTAAAGATGATGAGATATTATCCACAGAGGAATTTAATTACCCCCTAGGAAATAACACCGATGAACTGAGGAGGCAATCCTCAGTCCGCCTTAGAACTAATAAGGAGGACCATGAACAAGGATTCCCTAGCCTATGAAGGCATTTCGAGACCAAAACGAAACCATGACAGGGAACGCCTCCTGACTTAAAAGGGAAGTCTAAGGAAATAGAACCACCTGAAGATGAGTACATGCCTATTCGTGAACACTGGCATCGGGATTATGCCAACATAATGAATGGTACCAAGGCGGAACTCCCGCCTTGGCGAGAAGTCAACCACGAAATACACTTGATTGACCCTGATAAACGATATCACCATTATCTCCCTCGCTGCCCTAACTTGCTGAGAGAGGAATTCCACGACAAGATAAATCGATACGTGAATGCTGGGTGGTGGGAACCCAGAGCTGTAAACCAAGCAGCACCAATGTTATGCATCCGAAAGAAGGACACCAAGCTTCGCACGGTTGTGGATGCTCAACAACGAAATGAAAACACAGTAAAGGATGTCACCCCTCTACCAGACCAGGAGATCATTCGTGAGGACATGGCTCAAGCTAAGATCAGGTCGAGGATCGACCTATCAGATGCATATGAGCAAGTCTGTGTCCGCCTAGAAGATGTGGATAAGACGGCCTTCACAACTATATCAGGCACATACGTGAGTATGGTGATGCAGCAGGGGGATTGCAACGCCCCCGCAACCTTTCAACGATTAATGACTGCAATCTTCCGAGACATAATCGGAAAGTTCATGCACATATATTTAGACAACATATTCGTCTATTCCAGCTCAGTCGAGGACCATGAATGCCATCTTAAGATAGTACTCGACAGATTGAGGGAGAACTCCCTCTACCTGAAATGGTCCAAATGCAACCTCTATGCCAAGACTATTGACTGTCTTGGACACACAATCGACGATCAGGGAATCCACCCCAATTCCAACAAAATGGCACGCATCTGTGAATGGCAGACACCAAGGGACTACAACGACGTCCAGCGCTTCATAGGGCTAGTAAACTACATCGGGAACTTTCTCCCTAACGTTACGTCATATACAGGACCGCTACTAGCCATCACTCAAAATGGAGCACCATTCAACTGGCGACCCATACACCAACATTGCTTTGATATGATTAAATGCATTTGTGATAAAACCCATATCATCAAGCCTGTCAACCCCAAATTGGACAAACCGATATGGCTGATATGTGACGCATCTAAAACTGGAGTTGGCACCATGTATGGCCAAGGACCCACATGGCAGAAATGCCACCCAGCGGGGTTCATGTCTAAGAAGTTCACTACCACACAGCAGAATTACACTGTGCACGAACTTGAAACTTTGGCCATACTCAAAGCACTCCTCAAATGGGAAGATAAATTGATTGGATATCATGTTCACGTTATCACAGACCACAAGGCACTTGAGTTCTTTAAGACTCAAGTCAACCTATCCCCTCGCCAATGGCAATGGATGGAGTATATGTCCCAATTTGACTTCGACATAACATATGTTAAGGGTGAACTCAACAAAGTAGTGGACTGTTTATCCCGCTACTTCAAGAATGATACCATTGACTAAACACACAAAGTTCATGATTACGTGCAAGCCGACGCTCGAATAGATCCATTGGGAGAGGACCTCCCCACCCCACGCTTCCACAAGATGAAGGAACATGTGATAGAAATACACACTCTCCATAGTACTGAGATCAGATGAAGTTGCCATCTAGTAGAACAGCAAGAGGCCCAGGACCTGGAGGCTCAAGTCATGGCTGAAGCGGATGCTCAGTCGGTTGGATGGAGTAGCAAGTTGGTGCCATCTATCTACCATGACATCGAGGAAAACCCCCTGGGTAACCATGAGGATATGACACTAGCTGATGCCCTTTTTAGTCGGGCATCAGAAACGGCACCAGAGACAATGGGGGACAACGAATTCCTCCGCATTGTCCAAGAAGGCTACAGAGAGGATAACCTCTTCTCCATCATATTGACTAAACCAGCGGAGCACAAGGGCTTCACCGTGTGAGACAACTTAATATGGCGTAAGAACCTATAGGGCGATGAGGTGTTGTGTCTACCTCGGGCTTCGAAGATCATCACCACAGCGCTGAACCAGGCACATTCTACCCTGGGCCATTTTGGTGACCAATGCACTGCCGAATACCTTTGACGCTGGTACTGGTGGCCACAACTACTCCAGGACACCCGTGAGTTCTGTAGAACATGCAAACCTTGCCAGCAAGCCAAAGGCTCTAACAAGAAACCCGCTGGGAAGCTTCATCTGTTACCTATCCCAACAAAGCCTTGGGACTCAATTGGTATGGACTTTGTGGGATCGTTCCCAGAATCCAAAGGGTACAACTACCTTTGGGTTATAATCTGCCGAATGACGAGTATGGTACACATCGTCCCTGTACATACAACTTGGGGGTGAGGGCCAATTCTGGCAGGTACAAGTCCTTATATTTTATAATCTATAATCAAATAATGCTAAATACATGCCAATATTTGATAATGATCATGTACTCCATCATCCAGAGTCAATACTATAATTCCCATCATCAGCCAAGATTAGTAAGGGATCCAAAGGTCTGTAAAGAAGGGGGAGGGCATCTAAAGGTCTGCAAACATCTGTGAAGATCTCAAAGTGTCTCAAAATATCTTCAGAGGTATGCTATGATCTTCAGAGTCACAAAGAAATATTCAGACTCATGTGAAGATATTCAGAAAGCTGTAAGAGCAATCTTCATTTGGAGTTGAGGCTTATACAATATATATATATAAGTGGAATTGATTCCAAATAGCTAATTATAAACCTAAGTAGGGAGATCCAAAGAGAAATCTCTAAAGGGTGGATATACACTTGTGTGTCCTCTTACATAAAGCATGAGGGGCATTCAAATAGTTGAACAGGTTTTGAAAATGTTTTGTGAAATGTGAAATGAGTTTGTGAACATGCAAAAGGTTCGAAAGATGTTCAGATGTCCAATCATATAAAGGTGCCACTGGATGGTCCTCTACAGTATGGCTGTGATATCCTGGGAAACTCCAGAATATGTTACTAGTATTATATATAGTCACACCTCCTTAGAGTCTATACTATGTTAGTAACAGTACTTCAATATACAGTGGTTATACTTACTCTTATGTGATAACCCCTTATCACCCCCTCAACCACCCCTTTACAAATTAGGTGTTTGTAGGGTGTTCATGAGTATTCCCCTTATAGAAGCATTGTGGGGCTTTGGGGATGTTGTTGAGAGTCATAGGACATCAGTAGGGCAATTCTCTTACAAAAACCAAAAATTTAATTATTAACCTAAAATAAGAGATGAACTCTTATCTTGCAAGGGAAAACCAAAGAGAATACTCTAAAATTTCCTTTGCAAGGCCTGGAATTATGTACTAAAAAGGTGTGACTATCTACAGTGAAGCAGTCCTAATGAGGCAGTAGTCTACAAGATCAATATACAAAGTGAACAGATGATCTCTGGGCTGATGGGGATTATCCAGAAATAATGGGCCTGTAAAGGCAATCTTATGTTCCAAACTTGGTTTGATACTAGCAAGGGAAATCCAAAGAGAATACTTTAAGGGTCTCTTGGTTAGGCAGCCACACTTATATGCATACTATATGAGGCACAAAATTTGTACAGCTATCAGATGCATGGGGGGCCATAAGATTCTCATATAGTCAGATAGCCTCAAGACAGATAGTGGAACCAAATAGTCAAAATGGGTCATGATCTTGTTTTGCAAGAGTTCAGGCATCTTAAAGATTGTTCATGTGTTTTGAAGATTGTTTGAAATGTTTATGAGATGAGATGAGTTCATGTGTTCATAAGTTGATGAGCAGGTTTGTGAGATCATTTGCAAATATGGTGATGGAAATTCACAAAGTTGGTAGTTCACAAGATTGTGAACTCAAACTTTGTCATGGTTTCTTTGAATATACCCTTGGGGCACTCCTCTTACAGGGCCTGCATCCAAATAGGATACAAAGGTGTTCTGAAGGTGGCAGAAGTTGCATAAAGATGGTTTGAATCTTAACTGTGCAGATTGTTTGAGTATTTGCAAAGTGATGTTTGAACATGCTCAAATGTTTTTATAGAACTCCACCAAATGTTCTCCTTATATAATGCCAAATATCTGTTAATAATAGACCTCCTAATAATAGACCAACAGTATATTTTCATTTTTATAAGTTAAATCATGCAAATTGGATGAAAATGGAGAAAATACTATATTTAGTCATAGCAACAATGTCAAACACTCTCTCAATGATGGGCCAATAATATATCTTCTTATTCCAAGTTAAATAAATCAGATTGGGCAAAAATTGAGCAAGATGCAATATTTTGATGATTTAACAAATAATGATAAACAACCTTTGTCAGCCCAAGCTATAAACCCTTTCACAAGTTAAATAAACTCAATTGAGTAAAAACTGGCAATGATATAGTCTTGTTGATTTTTTGATCTATAAACAAACAATGCCAAATACTTGTGAATATTTTCTAATGATAGACCAATAGTATATTTTTCATGTGTAAGTTAAATCATGCAAATTGGATGGGGACTGGAGAAGATACCATATTTTTCCATGACAACAATGCCAAACAATGCCAAACACTCACCCAATGATTGGCCAATAATGTATCTTCTGATTCCAAATTAAATAAAATAAATTGGCCAAGAATTGAGCAAGATACTGTATTTTGATAATCTAACAAACAAATCTAAACAACTTTTGTCAGCACAGTGTAAACTGCCCAAGCTACATACCCTTCCACAAATTAGATAACCTCAATTGCATAAAAACTGGCACTGATATAGTCTTTTTGATCTATAAGTAAACAATGCCAAATACTTGTAAATATTTTGAAATGATAGACCATAGTATACTTTTTATTTGCAAGTTAAATCATGCAAAGTGAATGAAAACTGAAGGAGATACTATATTTAGCCATAACAACAATGCCAAACAATGCCAATGCTCACCCAATGATTGACCAATAATGTACTTCTCTATCTGTAGTTAAATGAACCTAATTGGATGAAAACTGAAGGAGTTACCATATTTAGCCTAACAACAATCCCAAACAATGTCAAACACTCACCCCATGATTCACCAATAATGTACTTTCCCATCTGTAGTTAAATGAGCCTAATTGGATAAAAACTGAAGGAGTTACCATATTTCACCATAATAACAATGCCAAATACTGCCAAATACTCACCCCATGATTCACCAATAATGTATTTTCCCATCTGTAGTTAAATGAGCCTAATTGGATAAAAACCGAAGGAGTTACCATATTTTGCCATAATAACAATGCCAAACACTACCAAATACTCACCCCATGATTCACCAATAATGTACTTTCCCATCTGTAGTTAAATGAACCTAATCGGACAAGAAATGAGTGAGATACAAGACATTGATTTTAGATGTGCTAAAAAAAAGCATATCCTAAGAGCCCGTTCAGTAGCTGCTTGAACCCAAGACCCCACCTAAGTCCGATCAGCCAAATCAACGGAGATGTAAATCACAGAGATTGAAAATCAATTGATTACTTGGGTCTCGACAATCTAGTAGATAAGGACTGTAGGTACACAGAATGAACAATATTGCTGCCCCCCATGTCTGATCCAGATGATGGTAGGATCTATGATGTCATCCACGACGCTCAACAGAGTATTGCACACCTACTTGGGTCTGTCATCATTCCATTCATGGTGTCTATGTTGGAATCACGCTTTGCTAATATCCCATATCATACATCTGTTCTTACTGGCCAAGCCTGGGTGTTGGAGCTGCTGAATGGCCATCCAGAGAGAATACGCACAGAGCTTGGGGTCCACAAGCATGTCTTCCTTGCTCTTGTCCAAGAATTACGTGGGCTAGGCATGAAGGATGAACACAATCTTTTGCTCGAGGAACAGTTGGCCATTTTTCTCTATACCTGTGTCACTGGGCTTTCAATCCGACATGTGGGGGAGAGATTTCAGCGTGCAAATGGTACAATAGCACGGTGAGCATTCATGGAATGGAATGAATCTTTACTGGCTGATGAAAAACCTTAGCTATTTCAAGGAAATGGTGGGGGTCTTTGCCTCTGCTCCTTTGTTCACCAAATATGTGCAACTTCCTACACCTGCCGACCTGCCTGCCCAGGCTCTTCATTACATGAAGCTAGGGCGTTATTTTAATCATGCACTTGGTGCTATCGACGGAAGCCATATTCACTTTGCTCCTCCTGCTAAGGAATGACTTGCATACCGAAATCGCAAGGGATTTGTCTCCCAGAACTGTCTTTTTGTCTGCCTTTTCACCCTCCTCTTTACCTATGTTCTCACAGGCTGGGAGGGATCTGCAACAGATGCTCACATTTGGGCTGATGCAATTGCACATGATCTGATCATTCCTGAGGGTTGGTACCTTCTTGCTGATGCTGGGTTCCCACACTGCAAGCAGCTTCTGGTACCTTATCGGGGTGTTCAATATCATCTTGCGGAATGGGGACGGATTAGGCTCCGGTGAGCAGTAATAAGATGATCTGCTACTTGATACTCAGTGATTGATACTTAGACCAGCCAATGCCAAGGAGCTTTTTAATCTCTGTCATGCCCAAGCTCGGAATGTTATTGAGCACATTTTTGGTGTTGTCAAGCGCTGCTTCCGCATTCTTCTTTATGCACCAGAATACTCCCCAGATATCCAGGCTCAAATTCCTGCAGCACTCTGTTGCCTCCACAACTTTATCCGCATTCACGATACAGAAGAAGGTGCTCTTCCAACATCTTTCAACACATTTGGGGGTGATGCAGGGAACAACAACTATGCACAGTTTATGCATGTTGATGAAATGGGGCTTGATGATGAAGATGACAATGAACCTGAAGCAACACAGCAGCATGATGCGATTGCAAATGAAATGTGGAAGGATTACCAACAGGAGCTTGTGGCAAGAGGTCTTAATGATGTTCAGATAGAAGAAAGTGATGATGGTGAGGGTTACATGGAAGGAGAAGAGAATGAGGACTTTGATAATGATGAGAACCATAATGTAGTTTGATTGCAAGTAAATATAATTACAAATTATATTACATACAATCGAGAATGCATATTTAAAAAAAATGATGGCAGAAAAACATATACAATGGTAAAAAAAAAATGCGGGGGGCAGTTTATCAATGCGACATCAAAAAAGAGGGGCTGGAAGCCCATCCAACAATTCAGCCCTGGCATTCACACCTTGAAACACATCTGCGATGACATGGTGCCGTTCCAAGTTGGAGTTGGCACTAACATATGAAGCACACAGCATAGCGTCCTTACCCAGAAGAATACTAAACGCCATTGACTGCTCAGTAGTCAATCCTTCCTCATTCCAGAGAATTTCCTTCGCCTGCTTGACATATCCCTCTCAAGTAGAACCAGTCGCCATTCTGACTGAATCACCGTGCGACGCAACCAAATGCTCGAGGCGGACCATGGCAACCGCATTGCTCATTTTACTGCCTGTGCTATTTCCTGAGCCAGCAGTGCTTGACGGCTGAGGAAGAGAGAGTCGATGGACTGGATTGGACGACTGGCCCCCACTGATTGCAGAGATTTTGCGCTTCGAAGATGGTTTGGAAACTCAGGAGCGTGGGGCTGGGGCCTGGTCTGATGATATAGATGGAGGGGGCTGCAATGCAAACGAGAGTTGAGATCCGGAAGGGGATGCAGGTAGATCTGATTGAGAGGAGAAACCAGGACTCAGATGGGCCAAGACTTGAGACTCAGGATGATGGGGACTAGAGAGCGCCTCCAATCCATACGTCGTAGACAGAGGTGGAGGTGTCGATAATGATAATTGATCAGTCGTTGGCAAGAATGGGTGGGGGAGATTTGTCGGGTGGAAGGGAGGCGAGTATGATGTAGCTGTAGGTGCTGAAGTGGGGGGATTTGATGGCAAGAGAAATAGAGACGGCGGGTGAGAAGAAATGTTGGTCAAATGTGATTGTGCATCAGTCACGGTCACATTCTCAGTTGGCGGCGCTGCCCTTGACGTGGCAGGGCGATGAATGTGGCGACCAGTCGCTGTAGAGCCGGGCATCATAGCACTGAGCACCGTCCAATATGGCCAGGGCTTCATGAATTTAGTGACTCCTTTGTTCTGCAACAAATGTTAGCCTCTCACCAAAATATAATTGATTGATGATGAACCTTCGCACAGAGATCAGTAAATACCTTGTAATCAGCTCCACCCTTCTTACAATTGCCCAGAAAGCATCCGTTATCTGGGTCCCATGATAGACCTGAAGCCCCTTGTGATATTATCTTGTTGATGTTCTTCCAATCTGCGGCAAGCTGATAACAATGATATATGATATGAAATTCAGATCAAATTGAATCAGCTTACCCCATTATACTTCGATTTACACGAGGCAAGGGTCTTTTGAGGACCCTTCTCATGCCACTCGTTGATGACTGGGAGGATCGTGTTGTAGGTGATATCCTTGAAGGTATGCCCACTGCCAGGATCAGTGTTGAAGGAGTCGTAGAGATAGTCCATGAGGATTGTCGTTTGGACTTCACTCCATGCTGCATGGCCTGTAGTCACCTGGCCTCGAACCCAGTTGGGTGGTGCATGTTGATCCAGAGCCTTGAGATGTCAAACAGACTGATAACAGTTGTCTGTAGATTGAGTGGAGCCATCGTTGGTAGCCTGAGAAAGGGGTTGGACGAGATTTGCCATAAAGTTGGAAAGAGTTAGCCAAAGATGTTCAGAAACTAGCTGTGAGCCAGGAGAGAGGAGGTCATGAAGATCGAGTTGACGAGCTGACTTCAGCATGGCCGTTTAGCATGAAGACTTGTGAAACTCCAAATGATCTGCCGAGAACAAGCCACCGGCCTCACCCGAGCATTTATCACACAAGCGCCCATACAGCGGCTACTGAACAGGCTCTAAAGCAGTCACATGTGCCAAATATCGACTTCTCTCCCCCCCCAACAGAAGTCGATATTTGGTGCACGTGACTGCTTTAGGATATGCTTTTTTTAGCACATCTAAAATCAATGTCTTGTATCTCACTCATTTCTTGTCTGATTAGGTTCATTTAACTACAGATGGGAAAGTACATTATTGGCCAATCATTGGGTGAGTGTTTGGCATTGTTTTTGGCCAATAATATACTTTCCCATCTGTGGTTAAATGAACCTAATCAGACAAGACCTGAGTGAGATACAAGACAATGACTTTAGATGTGCTAAAAAAAGCACACCCTAGCAGTCATGTGTGCCAAATATCAGCATCTCTCAGGGGGGAGGAGAGAAGTTCATATTTGGCAGACATGATTTTCCAGGTTACAGTTGTAACAATTGACTATAATTAGGGATCTGCACGGGTTTGGCAACCTGTGAGGTCTTTACTCTCCCCCCCCTAATCCGAGCGGACTCCGCTCAGACACTCGGACTTTGCTCAGACTCACTCGGACTTTGTTCGGACTTTTTCTGGCTGAGAC
>QFEU01005683.1:0-11756 GCA_003316345.1 Tricholoma terreum | reverse complement strand
CCCCGGCGGGATGGGACGGCTCTGTTTGGTTGATGCGTCAGGGGACGCGGCCTTGTCCGATCATCCAGCATTTACCGGTTTGCTGAGATCTTAATCGCTTTGATCGTCTAATCGATAAGAAATTTACTCTGGGGTGATTTTTATCGATTAGAAATCTGTCGATAGCAATCTGATTGTTATCGGCTGACTGATTGATAACCATATTCGCGATAGAAATCATACGATTCCTATCGCGTTCTGCTGACTGATCCCTTTGGATCGGCGCGAGAACAGGACCTGAAGAGCCTTATAAAGGCGAAATGGGATGGCTGGGATTTCCCCAAGCCCATTGTCCTCTTCGCCCACTTCTTCTGTGGTAGTAGAATACTCCCTCCCTAACCTCTTTTGTGGTTGTAGAAATACTCCTCCCTATCGCTAACGACGCTAACGCCTTAACGGGCGGACCCGTCTTTGTGATGCGCCCCCCGGCGGGATGGGTAGGCTCCATTTGGTTGATGCGTCAGGGGACGCGGCCTTGTCCGATCACCCGGCATTTACCGGTTTGCTGAGATCTTAATCGCTTTGATCATCTTATCGATAAGAATTTACTCTGGGGTGATTCTTATCGATAAGAAATCTTTCGATAGCAATCTGATTGTTATCGGCTGACTGATTGATAACCATATTCGCGATAGAAATCATACGATTCTTATCGCGTTCTGCTGACTGATCTCTTTGGATTGGCACGAGAACAGGACCTGAAGAGCCTTATAAAGGCGAAATGGGATGGCTGGGATTTCCCCAAGCCCATTGTCCTCTTCGCCCACTCCTCCTGTGTTAGTAGAATATTCCCTCCCTAACCCTTCCAATACACATGCTGCCACATATGGAATGCCCGTGGAAACTGGAGTGACATCACATACATCCATCGGGGATGCATCAGACATGTTTTGACGCGTCCCATCAGTTGAGTCTGAGTGCGCGAGAGCGGAACACGTCAAATTAGTTGAACGTGTTGCATCAATTAATTTGACACGCGAGTGATCAATTTCCACTTCAAGACTCTTTTCCCTTGGTTTCTTCAGAAGCATTGGCGTCTCAATTAATCTCGGTTAGCATTGGAAGCATGAAGAAGTTGCAAGTTTGCTTACATTTTCCTTTTCAGCACCATCACTATCAGGAGATTTCCTTTTCTTGCTCCGTCCCTGTGGTCCCCAAGGCACCTTAAGGTTCTTCAGAAAGTTCATTTTTTTAAGACTAGGCATCCTGATAATGTGTTGCTACCGCACGGAGAGCACGATATGAGCTAGAGTTCTGGTTATACTGACTTATTTTTAGACACATCATTAAAAATGTATACTCGATTCGCAAATCTGACTAAGTCGACAAAAGAAGATCGAGGAGTCCTTGAAAAATGTATTGTTTAGAATCCCTCGATCTCATATTTGGTAGAAATGCGCGTAAAAAAAGCCTTGTACGATAATAGGATTTTGTCACGAAAAGTAACGTTTTAGTCATGTGATGTAGTCGTTTTTGAATGAGGTCTATCTTAGAGCAAGAACTCACTCTACCACAACTCCCCAATGCCACTTATCACACATCCCTCGCTTGCAGGTCGTCTGATATCGCGTTCTGCATTCCTACAGCACGCTGCATCCATCGGAAGACCCTTTGATAAATTGGTTGTCGGTGTCGCCATCATTCACCCCTTGGTTTCCGCCACCAAGCCGTTGCAGATCCTCCTCGTGCAGCGTGCGGCTCATGAAAAGGTATATCCCGGGTTCTATGAGCTTCCTGGAGGGTCAGTTCTGGTCTCTTTTCCATCTCTTTGTGCGCTGATGAAATGCTTAAGTCACGTTGAGGAATCTGATAAAACGATCCTGGACGCTGCGGCTAGAGAAGTTGCGGAGGAGACGGGCCTGACCGTGAGCAATATTGTTGGAGAGTTTTCGCCCCTCGAGTATTCCGTTGAAAAAATCCTTGTTGCGGAAGGGGGTGCTACCCCAACACCAACCGTAAGGTCGACCATCCAGCTTAATTTCGTGGCACAAGTAGCGCCCTTCGGCTCAGCCAATGTATTCGAAGTCGAACTCAATCCGGAAGAGCATCAAAACTATGCGTGGGTCTCGAAAGAGGACTTCGGGCAATATCACGTTACACAAGGAATGAAAGGAGTCGTGACAAATGCGCTGCTGTGGGCAGAACAGAATGTCGGAAGGTTCAATAATGATGTATACGTAGTTACCAGCAACCAGGTCGAGTAGCGCTCTCGTACAAACATGTGGTGTGTCTTATAACAGCGTATATACGTTGGTGGTCTCTAGGGGCCCACACTGAGAAAGGCTGACATCCATCCACACCGCAATATTTCTCTGGCAACCTGGCCTCCTCATCGCAATCTCCTCAACCCTGTCCTGCAACCAGAACAACCGGCCCGACCCTCGGAACAAACTGCCTAAATTCGTCGACATCGTCTGAAGCGACAAGGGGTGCCAGGCCGCCACTAGCTTCCCGGATCACCCCCCCCCGTGGGGAAGAACATCTTTGAGGAATTGCGCCACAGAGTATAAGATGTGGAAGGACTGTTCAACAGCAGCCCGGTCCTTATGGATTGCCTGCATCGACTCAGTCAACGAGACTTTTTGATACTAGTACCCATAAGACGGCCAAGTAGGATGATAAATACACACTGACAGCATCGCAAGAAAATAAATTAGACAAACATCCGCCTCGTCACGACGTACCATATCCGCACATCAACCATCGTCTCTATCTCTACCAACCACCTCAAACTCCTCATTCAACTCCTCAAGGCCCTCCTCCTCCCCCTCCTCCTCATCATCATCACCATGCAGCCGATGCAGCGGCGCCAGCTCCTCCTCCCTGTCAACCGGCCGGTACGAAGCAGACGGCGGATCTCTATACTAAAACAGCTGGCCGACCCATCCTCCGCGTGGACTGTTTGGACGCGACAACGACAACGACGGTGGTACCCCGTCTCTGGGTTTCGGCGGGTAAGTAGTGGTGGTCCTCGAATTGCGTGGCGAATGCGGGTGTGGGTGCAGCGGGAGAAAAGTCGTGCCTTCTCCTGTTGCGCTTATCATCTCGATGGCTCCTCTGCCGAGGTCTGTGGACACGTGTTCTTGTTAGTGGAGGGAGGTTAATTGGTTAGTTGATATAAAAGGTTACCTTCGCCAAATACAGCATCCATCTCTTCAAGTGGTATACCTTTCGTTTCGGGGTAAACTGTAGCGACACGGTATCAGGTAACCCAACGTGCATGTCCGAAACGGGGGGAACGTACAAAAATGCACTGAGGGGGGGCACGTCAATTCGAATCACTACGCTGTGAGAGAATACAACGATAATCCTCACCTAGCACAAAACTACATGCACAGAAGAAGGCATGCATAATGTACAACCTCCAATGGATGACTTCCTGCAACCAGGACGTAGCTTCCCCCACGATATAATTGAAAGCCCAGTTGGTGCTCGTCGATAGCGATACCCCTTTCGCACGGAACGTAAGGGGCATTATCTATGTCGAAACGGTAAGGAAAAGCGTGAACACCGACAAAACAGCAGTACCTCAGGAGGGTATAACCAAGGTATCGGGCCCCGGCTATGATCATCATTCGTCCATCCGCCAACAACACACGTTTGAGATGTTCAACAGGATGGGTAGGTATCGTACCTGAATCCGAAAGCAGCGTTGTAAACAATAACGGAAAGGACGACGGCATTCGGAGTACATGAGGCGTCGAGGTATATCCAGTATCCGGTGGCGCACAAAGCAACTGCCATCTGACAGAATCCAGAATTACGGATTGTAGGATTATAGATAGAGGATGCGCACGACGCTAGCGCCAGATAATAGGATGGGGCGGCGGCCCCATCGATCGACTAAATACCAGCTGTTTCGAATTCCATGTCAGAAAGAGTGATGGAAGGGGCAGCAAGAAGTACTTACGGTGGGAGAGTGCTTAGGATATAGATGATGGAGTTAATCCCTGTCATTAGAATGGCTTGTCGGCCAACCCAGCCTGCCTCTGTTCATGAACGCCGAGCACAGGCAAGTGGAAAGAAATGCCCTGCACCTTCGAACACTCGAGCTGCAATAGAAGCAAGAATCGTTAGCAAAAAGGAGGGTATACTCGAGGGTAGCAACATACGAGCATAATAAGATATTACTAGCGGGAGACAGCCTTAGTGTACGAAGCACAGACATGGAGGGATGGTAGACCTACCATTGATGCCATTATGATTCACGTTCAATAAGAGGATGGCATCGCGACGACTAGAAACTCACGAGCTGCGCAAAGGCTTGGGAAGACATTGCGAGGAGCACTCGCCGTCGATATTTCCTCCACATGGTTGCATACGTTCTCGTTTCGCCTGACATACACTGAGGGAGTCCAAGTGGAATCAGCCGCAGATCTTGCCATTCCTAAACGCGATGAGCTGACCTCTAGTTGCACTTTCTCTCGAATCTCCTGAAATTCGGCTATCGCAACGGGATCGTTCGGATCTCCGCCATGCAAATCTGCAATGACGCGCATTCCTTCCTTGTCCTTGTTCGTGTCAATAAGCCACCTGACATGAGCTTGTATGTATCATTGTGAGACAGCTGGGAGAGTGGGAAACTCACCGTGGGCTTTCAGGCATCAATAAGGAACCGACGGAGAGGATGGCTCCGATCACACACTGGAGGAACAGCGGTATCCGCCACGATAAGTTCGAATCGATAAAAGAGCAGAAGTAGTCTGTCCACTGTTGGCTGGTGTTAATGTGAGTTGTTAAGGGATGGAAGTCGGCGAGACACGAACGACAGAAAATGCGTATCCGAAGATGTTCCCGGTGAGTTCTGCACAGGCGAGAGCTCCTCTCTGCGTCGACTCAAAGTGAGCGAAGAGAAGGACGGTGCAGGATTCCACGTACATGGTTGGGTGGGGAGATTTCGCTTTGGTATATCGGAACGACAGTCCTATCGTGTGCAGCATTACGACGTGTCGTGTGACGACGAACAGACTGCTGCTAGACTTACGAGAGAAGACCGACACCAAACCCGCTGACTATACGGCCCAACACCATCATCAAATACCCCATGGTAAATGTCTGCACGAGGCCGCCCAGAGTGAACACTACACCCCGATGAGAAGCGTTCCTGTTCTCCCTATTATGTCCCCAACCCACCCCGCAGCGATCGAGGTTACTGGGTACACATGCAAGATTACACTCTCCCAGGCGTGTGTCACGAAATTTTGGGAGATCTTGCCCACTCAAGCAATATCAAATCCGGTAAAGAGCATGTGTCAGACGCACCAAAACCAAGGCATTCATACCGATGTACTTACGCCTGCGACCTCCACTCATTCCCTTGTTTCGCCAACTCACCCTTGTCTGCCGCACGATTGACCCACCCAGCAGGATGCCCAGCGGTCGAAAGTAGCGAATTCCTCTTGTTCGCGACAGCCTTGAAATGGGACCCTTCATCCTGGTGCGCCTTGCCCATCGTATCCTCCTTCTTGCGCTTGAACAGTTGGACCGTGCACCAATTACGAACCAGCGTACGGGGTGAATGAGGAAACAACTTACGTCCTTCAAAATCCCAACCCTCCCTTCTGCCTCGGCCCTCTCTTCAGCCTCTTTCCCGCGCTTGGCCTTTTGGATTTGTCTTTTCACAAGTCCCGTCCAGCGGCCTGAGAGTCTTGTAAAGCGAATCGTGCTTCGAGTCCCGGATGCGGAACTTCAGGGAGTCCACCTTGACGTGCACATCTCTCACTTTGAACACGGACGATTTGTCCTTTCCGGCGGAGACAAGCACCACCGTCGCCTATTGTTATGTACAAGTCACTCATTAGACGGCCGGAAAGATAGTGAACTACATACGCTCAGCCCTTCATCACCGACCATCACATCCGCAAGTCCCGAATCCTTCAACCGTGGCATAGTCTTCTTGAAATAAAAGGCCACGTCCCTCAGTGTAAAGCAATGATGCGACTCTTCGGTGATGTTCTGTGAATGGTAAGCGTCAACGAGCAAATGCAATTATGGAAGAAATGAACCTTGTGTGGAGGGAATCGGAAATAATTATGCGCCTCGAGCGCAACGACGTTCGGGAAAAGGTTCCTGCCAGACAACGTAAGGTTCTCCACGACGAGGTCTAGGCTTTCATCCGTGTATTCGATGCGCGGGATGGGAACATATCCAACCTGATGTTCGCATACCTCAGTTCCGAGAGAAAGGCAAAGGAGGAGGCACTAAACCTTTTCAACGAGCTCGATCAAGATAACTTACGAACATCATTCTACAACTCTTTCTTGAATGCCAGACCCCCTTCGCTGTCGAACAGCAAGTCTTTTGTGAGTCTCGCCCAATCCTCGCCAAATCATTTATTGAGCTATGAAACGAGCACGAAGCGATCAGCTCCAACACGCCATGTGGGAATTCACGGTGAGAACATACAGGATCATCGCCCATGGTCTTGCACCAATCTCCAACACTATTCAACAGGTTGTCGAAATACGACTTGTATTTTTCGTGGTAAAACTTGCGCCCCGACTCACGAGCGGGCTTGAGTGCTGCAAGCAGGCTCGAGGACATAGCCAGCTTCAAGCCGAACCTAAATGTATGAGAGGAATTATAAATATGGGTGGCCAATGTGCAAGAAAGCGGGGGGAAAGACTGACCTTCCGAACATATGCGTGGACGTTCTTGAATCAGGTGCGAAGCTCCTCGTCCCTGTTCGCATTGTCTCTAAGAGCGTTAAAGGCATCTACTACGATATCCATGCTCTGCCCGTTTGCGAGCATGCGGATCTCCTTGATCGCAGTTTTCAAAGCTCGATCCTGACAGCGAAAATGTCTCAATGACATTATCTTATGATGCGAAACCAACCTTTGCGATGCCCTTTGCGCCTTCTTTCCCTTTTCCTGCAACTTCCTTCCCATGCCGCCGCGTACTCTTCAATCTGTGAGAGAAGCCAGCGCAACGACACCTGATAGTCGTCATGTTTCTAGCACTCGATGATGACCTGTGATGGGCGACGTCAGGGAAGTGAGAAAGGGTAGGAAACGGGCGACAAATCCTTTTGCCACGGAAGATATATTGATCACGCCGCTCTTCGGGAAGTACTCGCCGGTCGGGAACTTTTGCCTACACGACACCCTCTTTCGTACCACGGGCATGGTTCTTACAAGAATGAACCATAGTGACACAATACTATATATAGGCCTTTGGACCTGCTGGCATGTTGCATACGTGGTTGGATGCATCTGCATCACGACCAAATGTCACATTTGTGACTCGGGTGACGCGGCTCATCTGACCTCTCCCACTCTCCCACTGCAGTGAACGGTGTAAAACGTCATTCGCTGTTCGATAACTTGGTGCATCCAGCTCCCCAAGTCTCTTTTGACTTGTTTCAGGCCGTTTCCAATGAGATGGCACGGTTTGCTTCAATAAAGATGAGTCATTGGACTCTCCTGGCTTCTGGAGTGAGCGAGACGACGTATAACGCGTCGTCTCCAGTCTAACGTTCGTTTTCGGCCGCATATAGGTTCTGGGTTCGTTTTCACAATGATCCGCCCCTTCGAGACTCCAACTCAATCAATGGACGACGGGTAGAAGGGTTGGAAAGGGTGGGGGCGATGGATGCCCCCGAGGAATGCTGTGCGTTCAAAAACGCACATGGGGCTGGGGATCAGGTAAGTACCCCATTTGAATTGTTCTTGACGGTGCTACACGCGCCGTCTGTGTACTGCTGATGTTTTTTATACTCCCACCCGCCTGTGCAGACGTGCCAACACGTCCGTTTCGTCCTACGGCATCCACTATTGCTCCATCACACACAACTCCGAGACCCTCCACCTGGCTCGAGGTATACACGTCATGTTTGACGTGGAACTCACCCAGGTGGTGGTAAACGATGCCCTGCGTCATTCTCCTCGTGATTGATGATCCACCCTTGGGATTTTTGGTCATTCTCGCTCGTAACGGCGGTGCTTACACCATATCCGCCTCGTCTGCTGCCCAGGCTCGGGTTTTCTTTGACGATATACGTTCTTTGATCCGCGTGTCGTTCTACCGTCAACACAACATCGTTCACATGATGTTCCAACTCCTGAGGGGTAAATGACGACAAAGAGGATTCAGAGCTGTTATCGAGGGTACAGGTCGATTCGATGCTTTCGATGGGCTGTGACATTTCCACTGCACGTCCCGGTGCTTTTTCTTCACCGGTGAACAGGAGACTGGGAAGCGAGGGACAAAGGGACGAGAATAGCGATGACGATGGACGACCATCGCCACAGCACCGCTGACCGCAGGTGCTGGCAGCCGACGACGGGGAGCAACTGGATGATGAGGACGAGACAGGTTTTGACCAATGTCGAATGGAAGATGGGGATGCGGGGACGAAGGGACGGGAAAACAACAGATGACGAACAACCACGGCAATACCACCGGCAATTGCCGTTGCGGGCGACCGCTTGGAGGGTGTAAATGGGGAGCAACAGGCAGGGACAACAACGTCTCTTGGACAGTTTCTTTTCCTCTTTTCATTTGATATTGTTTCTAACACACTTCTTTGGTACTACCAACAACCATTGGTGTCCCCTGCCTCCTCCGCTGCAAGAGTAACGACAAACAACGCAGCACCAGCCTGCAGCCTGCGAGGTGGATCATGGGTGCTAGGAGTGGTCGACTTGGGGAGAGCAAGTGGGAACGACACCTCTGCGAATAACTGTTTGCGGCGTTGCTCCCTACCCCATCCCTGAGCATGACGACGACGACGACATGGTGTCGTCATCATCAGCTCCTGTACTCGAAGGGGCCCACAATCCCGGGTCTTCCCAGGTGCAGGAGCTGTTGGTGAATGGAACGACGGTGTGGACAGGTAGTTTGGCTCACCTGCCAACTACTCTGTTCTGCATATAATAATTAATTGCCTCTCGTCTATTGGTGTTCTGACTCACTGATTTTCTAGTTTACAGACTTATCATGACACTCCCAATGACATCCCCTGGCCACTTGACGCATCAAGTACGCGTCGCTTCATGTTTATTCGCTTTCTTGGTCCCTGTACCGACAGCCGTACTCCTGAGGTCATAGAAGGCTACGCCACAGAAAAGGTTTTCAGCCATGAAGACACCGCCGAACACCATCGTGAACTACGTAAAATTACCAACCGACTACAAGCTCTCTATTACTTATCCTGGGTTGAACCACGCGCGTGGTACGAAGGCCGTACTCTATAAGCGTGTTTCTCGTGCCGTTGATGTTGAACAATATTCAGCATTGTTCCCGACCCCGTCCCTACATCTCATGTACCTGAAAACATGATAAACGGTTATGTTACTTTTCGACCGAATCTCTTTTGCAAAGACTGGGATATGGCAGTAACGCCAGCAGCACTGGGGGATCCAACTGAGAAGAAACATATAGATAAATGGTTGCGCTCGCGGAAGCGTGACAGTCCTCCCCTGGTCTGTCTTAATTTCCAAAACCATGGTCCCCTTTAAATTAATCAGTGAGCATCTCAAGCCTGAGTCAGGATTTTCAACCAACTTACGTCTGGCATCTGTCCCAAAACCTTTTCCACTGTACCGTAGACGACCTCAGGCTGCTGGTCCGAGTCACTACCCCAAGAAAATACTTTTGGCCCTCCCTGGGAGGAACGTTAGTTGTATAATGGACGCTCTTGACCACCGTTGGCTTACGCCGAATGGGTTCATGATCCTGTAGGTAGATAGTTGGGTTGGAGTGAACCGGTCTCCCCATTGATTGGTCTCAACACTTAGGATCCGTGAAATCCAGAGACAATACTGCCCTTGGATCCAGTTTGGCACTCAATTGACGCAGCAGCTCCCCACGAAGTTGGTTGACTAATCGCCCTCTCCCTTTTATGACGAGAATCATGCTCTATTAGGCTGCCGTCGTAACGTGCATATAGGAGGGAAGGTAGGAGAGGTAGATTTATTCTGGGAAGGTCCCCATACCAAACCATCGATGTCGGTTCTACGACATCACCCAAGGTAAACCAAGTCTAGCGCGTACCATCAAACAGATGATGTATCCTGATCACATGCCCTCTTGGATGTGTGCATTCAAGCATGCAACCTATTTGGACCTCGTAGCGGTCATTATCTGACACTCGACCATTCCGGCTGCAACGTCATCCCTATAAGGCAAAGCCGCTGACTTCACCTCATTCCATAACGCATCGATATCGGTGCATTGAATCCACCCTAGTTGCCACGCTTTGTTCTGGTCTTACGACAAAAGGCAGTGAATAACCCAACCATCACATCTGGAAATCGATTATGTTTGGCAAACATAATCGAGATCCCACGCACCTTGACTTGTTCACCCATGGCTTTTCTGCGCAATCTGTGGCTTTACGCCCCCGCCGCTCTCCGCCTTCGAGTGTATCGATTCTTAATCTACGTTGGGATGCGGTGGTATGGTCCAACAGGCTCTGCTCGCTGCTACCGTTTACAATTCAACTTGTATGCCAAGACTGGCCTTAATGTTTTCATATCCGAAGCAAACGCGATGCGCCACGACATACCACCATCCCCATTCCATCTGTAATCGATGTCATTCAAGGTCAGCCAGGCACGTTGATAGTCATGTCTTGCGTGGTTGGTGAGCCTATAAGGGGCCACCTCAAAACAATGTCTGCGAAAGAGCGTTCATTGTTGGCGTTGTATCTGAAGAATCAACTTCGCTCGCTACCAGCGCCCCCCGCGGGACCCCGTGTTTGCGGAGTTGGAGGAGAGTCATTCGTATGCTATCGGATTGAATCTGACCCCATCGGCCCATTCGACACTGAACCCGATTTCTATCGTCATCTCTTCGATCACGTATATTTGCAGGAAAGAAGACGTCTCGAGGAATTCGGACGCGAAGTTCACATAATCTCCCACCGTATCTGTCTCTCGCACAACGACTTGAGTCCACACAACATCCTCATAGATCACAACCGTAGACTCACTGCTATTATCGACTGGGAGTGTGCTGCGTGGCTTCCGGAGTACTGGGAATATACAAGGTCACACTTCCACAGGGACTCTTATCACGAATGGCAGCAACTGATGGATGATGCCCTCGGGGCCTGGCCGGAGGAATTGGGGGTTGAAAGGGAGATGTGGAAATGCAACGACCCATTCTAGCAGGTGTGTAAATTATAGCCCCCTGTTTGTCTCTCTGACGCAAGAGTAATACGCAGTACGATTCCAGAGGCTTTACCTCTGTGGTATTTATTCCAGGCTTGATGCTTGCTCGGATAGGAATCTAGAAAATTTGCGTTGTCGGTACTGTGTCCAAATATTGTTTCATTGTATATCATGTCACGAAATCGACACTAATCACAGTCCAAGTTCAGTCTTATGTAGTCAATTCTTGTGCCAGAACTCCCTTTACATGCAGGTAATCCTCGAAGACTCGAAGATGACGATGTTGAACTAGAAGGAAGGTCATGACCGCGATCGATAAACGTTCGATAAACACGTGACATTTGTTTTGCGCATCATTTCGTTGGTCGAGTTTCTCGTCTTTTCCACCAATACTTGTTATGAAAAATTTTGTGCTAAACAAAATCTCTGCAGCACTCGCGAACATCCTATCAGCGAAATCCGTTGTGAATGTCAGAAGTATGACTAGATTCTCGTGATATCCTCGGACACCAAATTCTCACGCTTGGTGCAGTGTTGCCATCCCAATGCCATCCTCGTACGAGTTCCTTTGGGCATTCTTCCTTACCATCACTCAAGCAT
>QFEU01005676.1:0-23745 GCA_003316345.1 Tricholoma terreum | reverse complement strand
CAGTATGCTTACCACATATCATCTCCGTCTAGAAATAGCAGTGTCCTCCCGTTTTCCTGATGAAGCTGAACAAACTTTCATAATTTTATACTAATTTTTATTAACCTTCATTAATTAGTGGTGTTTGAAAAAACAATTACAAGACATTAAAGTGGGTATGAGGGTCCTTGAATGAATTCACAAAGAAAGTGGCACAAGAATTGAGAACATTGTATGTTGTCCAGTCTGATGGTCAGTGTTGGCCGAAAGGCCTTTGAAAGGGCTCTGCTCAAACCGAAAGCCTTTGAAAGGGCAAAGGCTTCCGATCGAAAGGCCTTTCGATAAATATTTAGTATTATTTAATATTATTGGATGTGGCCGAAATTACTAAGGGATATATACATCATCATCCTGCTCAATTGCCCTGTCGTCTGGTCGCTCGTCTTCCATCTGCTCTGTGAACGCTTCTATGAGCTCTTCTTCTTTGTTGAACTTGGAAACTCTCTTGGAATGCTTGACAGTGCCTCCGAAAAGGACAGATAAAGGCCATGCATGAGAACATCGACCACCACTGGGAACTCGAATCATTGGTGCCTTGTCATCTTCGCTATTGGAATCCTGCTCAGCAGCCTCTGCAATACAAGCATCACCAACCCATTTTGCCATCTGTGTCCGCCGACCTTCCTCACTATTCACCAGTGCTTGTCCTCAGTCACATTCTTCTTCAGCATCAATGTCCTCTAGCAAGTCATTGTAGTGTGGTACGGCAAGAAGGTTGATGGGGGTCTTATGGTTTTTCCGGGCCTTGCGGGGGATGGTATGTAGCTGAAGGTGATGTTCGACTCAAATGCTACTCCCAATCTAGATAAACATCAGATACTCGGCATCATTTTCTATTCAAGTTTTACACAAACTATTCACCTTCGTCATCTTCTCAAGCTTTGCCAACCCAAGTCTATTTTGGCGGTCTGTCTGCTTAACCTTAAGATCCGAGAAAACTCTCTCACACCCTGCCTGATTAACAACAACTTTGAGCAGCAGAATAGCAAATGCTGCGAGCTCCTGTGTTTCTGCCATACACTCAAAGCTCTCCCAGACTGAGATCGGATTGTTACCCTAGTCATATAAAATCAATGTAAAGTCTGAGATTTGTTGACCGACTTGGAAAGTTACCCTGGATGCTTCAAATGAAGCTTGCTTGTCATGGAAATCTTTGAATGGCCCAGTTGTAGCAAGGTATTGAAAGAATGCTTTACTGACTGCCATTTCCTTTGTTGCCTTGGCCTCGGCACTGTTCTTGTTATTTGGCTGACTTTTGATTCGTTTATACATCTGTGGGTGAAATTAACATTCTGGTTTGTTGGACTCAGAAAAACTTATAGTCAATAACATTGAATGAAGCATCCATGGGTTCAAACCAGCCTTGTCTCCGAAGGCAGACAGACCTTCAAATGGGTTAAGAACCAGTGCGAGAATGAATAGCGGCTGATCGCAGTCCTTCCATCTCTTCTCTATGCGGCTGCACATGTGTTTTGCAGTATCTGCTTCAGGATGAGTAACAAAGTGGAGGTAGATTCCTGCAATAGTTAGTAACACTTGGTCAGGCTGTGTGGAATCACTTTGGTTGATGTTAGTACCGTAGGTGATTGGTTCAATATCCTCGAGAACTGTCTCAAGCCGAGACCAGAACAAGGAGTCGTTGATTAGATCACAGTACCGATTAGCACTGGCTTCGAGCTTCTCCTTCTCCCTGTTTTGTGCTGCACCAACCTGGGCATCAATGATGGCTTGGCGATCACCAAGCACAGCATATCGCAATGGGTCTTTTAGTAGATGGAGTCAGTGGAATGCGATGTAATGAGTAGTCCATCAAGTGAGATTAGCAACTAGATAGGCAAGAGTTTTGACAGTTCCAGCCCTTCGACTGATTGTCTGCTGTGCATTATTAAAGATGACTCAAACCTTTCCATGGCTATTGAGCCACCCAATAAGATCAGTGGCATCGGCTGCAGTATTAGCTGCAATCGGATTGACTTTGAAGTAATCTCCCAAGATAAGTTGAAACTATGAGGCAGTTATGAGCATTGAGGCAATTAAAATTGTTTTGGATGCATACCTGATGGCCCCAGCATGAAGGAGTGAGCATCCATGGTCGCTTTTTCTCAAGGAGAACATGCCCTTTTTTACTACCACCATCAGAATCAGTGGTAAAATATATCATGATGCAGTCATGTTGAAGTTCAATCTGATCAACAATGGCTTCAAATTGCTCACAGAGCTCTTCACCAGTTTTAGTGCAAGAGGTTGCTTTGATGAGTTTCAACATGTATGCCTCAAGGAAATTTATTTGTGTCTCTCAACAAACAAGTATTTTGTAAAATACATACCTTGAGATCAACATTAGCACACAGAGCATTAACAGCATCTTTCGAGATAGACTTCCAGCCGTCCGTTCTGTTTCGATGAGTTTATTCATGGCTTAGGTAATTTGAAAAGAACCACAAACAAGAGTCCCAGTTCTTTCTCTTGCAAAACCGCAGAAAGATTATGGTCACATACATTGGCAGCCTCATTAAGCAGAGAGCCTGAAAGAATTTTTCTAGAGAGCATTATATCTGGTGCTTCCTTGCAAAGCATTCCCAAAAGCTTCAGAACCTCAACATCTTCAAACACCTGAAATAGAAAATTCCCTGATATAGCAGCCCTCAGAGCCTGCGCTTTGATGGCAGTAGCTTCGGTAGCACTAAAAGGCATGCTGAGAGCATTATATACTTGGAGGGGTTGCTGTGTCCTTGTTTTGGACTTTTTGGACTGTATACTGGAGTGCTCACCATCCGGTGTGGATTGTTTAGATGAGGTTGATGATACACTGAGCTCCTCACGATGAGCTTTGGCTTCTTCTCTGGCTTCCAGTGATGTATGTGGACATTTCTTGGAAGTGGCAGCACCGCGTCCAACACAGCCGAGGATATGTGCAACAAATGCCATTTTCTCGCCACAGATGGATTGTGAGTTTATGCAGGCTGGCAAATGAATATCAGTCACCAAAAGTCTATCAAACAATGTTGATGGCAATGTACCTTGGCCAAAGATCCGGTTCTGCCCTTGCTAAATCCACAGCATCATCCAACATAACAAGGGATTCTTGAGCCATTAAATCCTTGGTGTGATGCCGCACACATCCTTTGCAGTAGATATGATAATGGGTCAGATTTTGCTTCTCACCTTTATGAAAAAAAGTCCACAGAAGTGTGAGAGAGCGAGGCGGCATTTCAGAAATTAGTCCCAGGCTGATAAGAATTTGTTCCATCTGCGGTGCAGCCTTGGTGTGACAATAGTGACCATTACTAATTGAAAGCCCTTTGCAAAGGGCATAATTCTTGAGAAAAATTTGGAAGCCCTTAAGGCTTTTCGATTTTCTAAACCTTTGCCCTTTCGGCCAACACTGCTGATGGTACAGAAAACCCCCATTTCAGCAAGAGATGCACACTCTGTTCAGACAAGGATATAGGAATGATGCTCAGTAAAAACAATCGGTCAGCTGAAGTCGGGTGGGGGTCACATGGAGTCCATACTCTGTTTGTTTGTAAGGTAGAGAAAATCCATACTCATCCAATGTTCAGGGTCTGTGACTGATGTGTGACTGAGGCTTAGCAGATGCACGTGAAACAGGCCGTCGTGCTGGAATGCTGCTGCAGGCAAACACACTGTATGCAAGACTTGTGAGAATTTGTTGACGTGATCGTTCAGTGGGTGAGTTGACCTGGAAGCTTGGTATCATTATATTTTGGTATCATAGTATTAGTTGTGGTATAGATAATCATAATCCTGCTTTCATGAGGTCATCCATGGCTGACTCTGGCATTATCCAATGCTCTTTGTATCTCTGAGCTGCCCAGCCTGCCATGAAACGACATGACCGGCAAGCATATCTGTGTGTGGGAGGGAAATCAATCATTGATTGCATCATGATCTGATTGGCACATACTTTTGCATGGATCCATGGAAACTGATTCACTGACAGAACATTCCTCTCGAGATCATCTTCCTTGGACGACTTTGGGTACTCGCGGTACACCCGTTTGGAGTGCGTTGGCACTGGGACGTGATTAATATGGGATCACGTGTCCATACTCAGTTTGGACTGATATCTCTTTGAAATACAAGGAAACTTGACAACTTCATATCTCAGGAATGTGAAACCACAGGTAATTCAGAATCCCAAAATGAAAATTTCCCAATATTCCCAATTTCTCAAAAAACATGATTCTGAATTACAGTGCCATTTTTATGCTTTTGTCACACAAAATCATGGCACAGCCACAATCATTAGATGGTCATGGATTTGCTCTATCTTAGTCCTATCATTGTCAAATTCAAGGTCTTTTCCTCTGACTATCTGATGGGCTGGTGGATGTGGAGTGGTCTTATAGGGCTGGACATGCTGGACCATGTGCAGCAGCTGGACTGGTGCAAGGGACTTACCTTGTTGTCCCTTGGTTGTTTGCAACATCCCAAAGTTTTTGTCACCATCTTGCATTGTGAGCTTGCCATCCCCTGGTCCCCCTTAACTCTATCCTCACCTGATGTCCAGTGCTCATTACTCCCTCAGACTTCGTGAGCTTTTTTGACATGCCCATTGTGTCTTGCCATCCACCAAGTCTTTCCTCCCCTGATTCTCTCCAAATCAAGGCACCCTGCATGAAGGCACAGCTAACATCCTTATGCAGGTATGGGACTGTTGTCAATCACCTTGGTGATTCAGTGTCGATGAACACTGGGGTAAGTATAATTCCTACAGATTCAACAGCTGGCTAAAATATTATTGCAGCAGCTGTTGACCCCTTTGCCACTGTCGTTAGCCCTCTCATGGCTGCTGTCAACCCCCTCACAGTTATCACTGACCCCCTCACAGTCATCACTGACCCCCTCGCAGTTGTCGCCAACCCCATTGCAGTCACCATCAACCAAGGCATCTTCAGTTCCACCAGCCAATCTGTGGGCTATCAATGAACCTTGTGTTAAAGTGCAAGCCCAATATATCACACCCACCCCATGCAAATCTTCCCCACTCGCCCCTGCTCAATGTTACATTGCTTGTTGTCTAGTTTTTTTACCAATGCCAATGCCACTTGGGCCGGGACTCTATTACAAGATCCTGATGTTCTGCTGGAAGAGAAGCCCTGATGGTCGGAAATATCTGGGCATTATGGGAATGAAAAGAAAATGGTATCTGAGGATTTTGTAGTATGTTTGCCTATTAGACAGTTGGATCTCATGAACTTGTGGGTTATTTTTTGGTTGGCCAAATGGGGGATAGTCCAAAAGTTAATTTTTTACATATGTTGCCCTACTTATGCAATAGAGTTGGACTTGTGTGGTTGAAATTGATGATGCAAAAGTTTCTTCTCTGCCATGCATGTAAAATACTACATGCTGCACACTAGCAAGGACCAACCAGTTAGCTAAGGTACAAAAGATGATATGCGAGCCACCATCTGGCCAGGGCCTGACTGAGTCAAGGTGTGGTTTGCAGATGCGGTGGAGTGCGTGAGCGCACTTGGAGAAAGCTGTGCAGCATCTTAAAATCTTGCTCACTTCCAGAATAAACACAGACAAACATATGTAAATCATAACAAGTGGAGTACTTCAGCTAATACTGCATGGATGAGACATTCAGCCAACTCATACTGACAAATCTTGTTGTCCTGGGATTGTAAGGGGAACCCTCAACAAAGCCCTACAACCTTTATAAACATGTTCGAATATTCATGTGTAAGCCTGGGCTTACCATGGTCCCCCCAATGTGCATATATATAGAAGGATAGTTAAGCTATTCTTGAAAGGGTGACCTTTTGTTCCAAACATCGTTCAATACTAGTAGGGGAAATTCAAAGTGTTTTAGTATTTTGCAGGGAGTCTACAGTTGTATGTACACACATAGTAGGGGAGATCTGAAGAGAATACTCTGGGGATCTTCCTACTTATAAGGGGAGCACCTGATGGTAGAACACTGAGACCCACAAACACTGTCTAAACATTCACAAACATGGTAGCATGTCTTCAAAGTACTACGAACACCATCTGAAGCCTTACAAACATGATCATGCATCTCCAAAGTGCCATGAACATGTTTGGGCACCTGCTGAGTGCATATTGGATCACACAAAGTATCTTTTGGATGTTGAGACATCTTTGAGACATTACAAAAAGTTTGTGGTATGGAACTCTAACTTGGCTCCACCCCCTGCCTCCTGGCACTTGCTTTGTGAAATGATCCTCAAGGCCTCAATGTGGCACCTCATGTAGTGATAATATATGGAGTAGTTGGCCTAGTGGGAGGATCCCCAGAGTATTCTCTTTGGATCTCCCCTACTAGGTGTGTACATACAACTGTAGACTCCTTGTGTAATACTAAAACACTTCAGATCTCCCCTACTAGTATTGAACCATGTTCGGAATGTAAGGTTGCCCTTACACTACTAGGCCAACTACCCTTATATACTATCACTACATGAGGCACCACATTGAGGCTATGAGAATCACTTTAATAAGTGAGTGCCAGAAGACAGAGGATGGAGCTGAGTTATAGTTCCATACCATAAGCTTCTTTGTAAATGTCTTGAGGATGTCTTGAAGTCTTGAAGAGGCCTCATGTGGTCTGATATATGTTTGGCAGATGCCCAAACATGTTTGTGGTACTTCAGAGACATGTGATCATGTTTGTAAGCCTTTGGACAGTGTTCATAGTGCTTCAGAGACATGCAATCATGTTTGTGGATGTTCAGATGGTGTTTGTGGTTCTCAGAGTACATTGTTAGGTGTTCCCTTTACAATTCTGCTATGGTCCTTTTGATGTAACAGAATAGCATTTTTTTAAAGGCATAACATGCAATGATGGATGGTAAAACATTATGCAAACATTTTGTAAGTAATGAGTGCCAAGTACTAGAGTCAGAGATAACAGGTACAAAAAGTTACTTCTTCTTCACTGCTTTCTCTTCTTCTTTCTTTTAAGCCTGCATTTTGTGAGCCCCCTCATGTCGCTCATTGGTTGGTGTGAGCAGTGCAGAGAGTTTTGTATGCTCCAAATTCATGTTCCTTAGTAGTAATTTTCCATGGCACCTCTGAAGATTCAAGGGACAGCAGAGGAAGTGGAGTGTGGGTTGTCTCTGTGGAAGCCTGTCCTGTAGTTGGGGCACAGGCTATACTAAAGAGGTGGGCAGAAAAGGACAGAACAAACAAACACTTATTTCTAATCACACAATAGACAGGACAACATTGTGGTAAAGCTAGAGTTTCGGGTGAAAACATAAGGGGAAAGAGAAGAATGGGAGAATCCCTCTACAGCCATCTTTATTGGTAAGAAAGTGAACTGTATGCAAACAAGCATCAATAGTGTTATGTAAGCCAGGCTTACACTCTGCCTTGAGATCCTCAGCCAAGTAATCACCCTTCTTTGGCTTTCCAGCCTTGTGAGGGAACATAATCAAGTGAGCCTTGTAAGTCTTCAGCCTTTTCACATCAATCTTCTTCTTCTGCTCACTCAAATTTCTCCCCCTATGGTCCACAATGATGCCAACACCTCCAGCCTCTTTTCTTCCAATACCAACTTCTTTGAGCTCAGCTAGCATAAAGTCACAATCCTCCTGGACTTTGTGGTTATAATGAATGGTCTGTATGCACATAGCAGAGTGAAGGAGAAATGGGCATACACCAAGGGACACAGTTTTGGTTTTGTGGGCATTGTGCCTATGAAGCTTGCATCCTGGCTGGTCAAACCAGGTACACACACGGCACTGCCAGTCCTTTTGGAAATGGTTACTGTGGAGGATGTTGTTGTGTTTGACTATTTATAATTGTGTCTTGAGGGTTTTTTGTGAGGGAGCAGAGGGGATGGGAATGTTGTGGGCATATAGCTAGGACTGAACATTCATTGAACCTCTCAACAACTCTTTAGATGTCTTGAACCTTCCTTGAACAATCTTTGCATGACTTCTGCAGACTTCAGAACAGTTTATCTGAGATAGGGATCAGTTCCTTATGTGCTGTGCAAAATATTCCTAGCAAGAATTTACTCAAATATGCAAGACTGTTGTCATTGGTTTTGGTGTCATGAAATTTATTGGATATTTTGTGGAGCTGATTGATATACCATCTAAACAATATTCTTGTTGGAGGTGCTTAGCTTACAATCACATTTAGTATCACTTGAGAGTAATTCTCCAATAGTGTATTGGTGATGGAAATCAGCTCCTTACATGTTGCACAAAACCTTCTCAGCAACAATTCACTCAAATATGCAAGACTGTCACTATTAGTTTGTTATCATGCTATTTTGTGAAGCTGATTTATATACCAATGAAATATAAACATGAGCATTTCCTAGATGAGATAACATAAACTCTGCTATTGATATACTACCATTCTTAATTATTTCCATTATTTCCATCATTGCCTCCATCAATTTCCTCCGAACCAGTTTCTCCAGTACCTAGCATTGCTAATCCTGGATGTTTTCTAAGTATCCAGATTTTTGACCCCGGATCCATCTTATGCCAAATTCCTACTTTGTCTGTGATGTCTTTCACTGATAGTACACTAATGCATGGATAGAGACCAATCTCCTCTCCATGCTTCCAATACACACTCTGTGTTTATTAACAGTCTGCAAACCACCAGTATTTTATCTCCTGTTGCATGCATCTGATAAAATGCTAGTGCTTCTCCAAATCTCACTTTTGTTGAGTTATTCTGCTCACTCACAGAAACCTATAGTAAACTATAATTAGTAGTGTTGAATCCAATAAGCAATGTTTTATATACCTCAAACCATTGAGACTGTCTGGCACTTGAAGCATAACCACGTGATGAATTACTCAAGCAACTATGAATCAGCTTTTCATTTATGCAGACTTTTCCCCATCTTGATATTTGAGATTTCAAATCATCAGGATGCAAAGTTTTGTCCAGATAAATGCTAATTGCATTCAAGTGCTGAGTGAGTACTTCATTTGAAGCCAGTTCCTTCTTTGAAATCCTCATTTTCGTTACTGGTTTGATAGCCATGTGTGATGTATCTCCACTATCTTTGCCATGATTGAAAAATGGGTATTTTAGAAGCAATACCCTCAGCATCTCTCTTTCATGTATTTGATTGGCTAAATTTGAAAACACAGCTTTCTTTGATCGGACTCTATGACCCATTTCTCTAATGCACCTTTCTACAGTGGCTTGAGAGCCAATCCTTATCAAGCCATTCCATGCAATATGTCTTGGAATATGTATCAACTGAAATATGCAAAGCCTGGCTCTTGAGATATTTGATGGATCATTTCCAACATATATTCTCTCAAACTATTGCAGAAATTTTACAATCAGATGATAAAGATTCTGTAACTCTTCTTGGGATCTGGCTTTCAATGTCATTGCAAATTCTATGATTTCAACAAACAAAGAAAAGTTTTCCAGAAGCACTGAGTTTAATCCAAGCTCTACACCCATAGGTATTATATACCAATGCAACAATGCCATCCATTCATAAATCTTGTATTGACTATTGCACTTTAAAAATGGATCCTGAATAGGTCCACAAAAAGATGAAGGAAGCATAGACATTGCTTGTGATATCAATTCACCAAATGTTTTAAGCTTTTCTTGATCCATGTAGAATAAATCAGTTTTTTGACTTGCAATCCACAAGTCCCAAAGAAATGCCATGCAATTTTCATAAAAGAGGTAAAATGGATCAAGGAGAAAAAAACTTGGATGCAAAAATGCTAGACTTGCAACATACAATGCCAAACGTGAAATACCAGTAGTCTCTCTGATACTATTCTCTGCTTTTTTGGATGTAGCATTTGAGAGTTTTTTAATAGTAGTCCAGTAATCAGATTGATTTCATATTGGCAATTAATAGATATTATAAACAATTCATCCAGGATTATATTCATGTTTCTCATTGTCAGGTGGTGATATTGGATAATACTGTGGCTTTGATCCTCTCTTTAGACTAGAGCATGCCCCTTTCACCATACTAAAATGATCTCCATAGACTGCTGTATGGCCTGCCATATCGCTGGGTTTTGCTGATTCTAGTATATCTCCAAGACCCATGCGAAGATGGGCCCCAATTAAAAACCATGCATTATTGATAGCATCCCATATCCATATTCCTGCCCCAGCCTTTGCCATATCTTTGAATAGTGGAAACAAAAAAGCTTCAATATCTTCTGGTGCATTAGGACCTGGTGTAGCCAAAGGAACCAAGATTTTTTCATTGTCAGCTATGCTCCATCTGTTGAGAGTGCAAAAGCAATATCATGTTGATCCTGAAAAAGTCCCATTTCATAATGCCTACAATGCACTAGTGAATCACTGAAATCTGAAAAAGTCTTTGTTTTTGAAGCTATGGCAAGAAGATGCAAAGCTTGCTTCACAAATTCATTTCTTTTTCTTACTAGCAATGATGTTTCACTGTTGGAGAATAATGCATTGATATTTGGTATAATTGGAAGAGTCATCAATTGTGCATGGGGTTTGTTTTTTACAGATGATATTGATTTGGTTTTGAAGCATGGTTTTCTGCATATAGTTTTGCCATGAACATATGGACAAGAATCCAAATCTTTATATCTGCCTGTATAAGCAGTGCAGCTTGAAGGACATATGTCCACTTTCAAAGGTTGAAGTTCTGTCAATTCAAAAATAAGCTTTTTAGGTGTAAACTAAAAACTTCAACTTCTGATTTTCTTGTCAGACGTCTGGCATGCTCTGTATATGCAGCAAGAGTTCCCCTAGTTTTACTCTATGCAATGAAAAACTCGAGTGTGGTCTCTTCAGATACATCCAATGTTCATGGAGTGCCAGATAAAGCTAGTGGGTCTTTGGGTACAACATAATCTCCTAATAATAACTTTCTGAGATGTCAAAGTCATATTATCGTAGGGCAGAAATCTGTCAGAAATGCACGTATTTTCTGAGGAATAAAACAAATAAGGGGTGACATGGGTTACTCCTGGGTTTTTTTTTGGATACCCATACCCATACCTGCCAACACCGCACCCATATGGTTACAGGTGCAGTATTATCATGGGTATGGGGAGGTTTGCCCAAAAAACCCGTGGGTACTTGCAGGTTTTTGAGTTGGGTCATAAAAATATTTATTATTCTAACTATTAACTATCTAACAACACTAAACTAAAGGATTACCACCCCACCTCACATTCACGAGTGAGAGAGGGTGGTGATGATGATGTGGCAGTCATCCTGAGTGAAACGAAGAGAGAAACACCCCCACATCATGTTTGCAAGCGAGCAGGGGTGGTGGTGGTGATGTAGTGGCTGTCCCAAGCCAAACAAACAAAGAAACACCCCCACCTCATGTTTGTGGGTGAGGGGGGGTGGTGTTGGTGATGTAGTGGCCGTCCCAGGAAAAACAAACTGAGAAACACCCCCACATTGCGTTTGTGAGCAAAGGGGGGTGGTGGTGGTGATGTGGTGGCTGTCCCAAGCCAAATGAAACAAGGAACACTCCCCATCGCATTTGCAAGCAAGTGGGGGTGGTGGTGATGATGTAGCAGCTGTCCCAGGAAAAACAAACCAAGAAACACCCCCGCATCGCGTTTTTGAGCGAAGGGGGGGTGGTGGTGGTGACGTGGTGGCTGTCCAAAGCCAAACAAACCAAGGAACACCCCCCATTGCATTTGCAAGTGAGTGGGGGTGGTGGTGATGACATAGCAGCTGTCCCAGGAAAAACAAACCAAGAAACACCCCTGCATCGTGTTTGCGAGTGAAGGGGGGTGGTGGTGGTGACATGGTGGCTATCTGAAGCCAAATGAACCAAGGAACACCCTCCATCGTGTTTGCAAGTGAGTGCGGGTGGTGATGATGACGTAGCAGCTGTTCCAGGAAAAATGAACCAAGAAACACCCCCGCATCATGTTTGCAAGTGAAGGGGGGTGGTGGTGGTGACATGGCAGCTGTCAACATAAGTTTTGAGTGAATCATATGATTATGCACCTGACCAGAATTCTTGTACCTGGATACCCATAAACCCATGGAAAAGGGTACGGTATTGTCCAGGTATGGCAATCTGGTACCCGTACCCATACCTGAGCATACCTGTTTCTGGATACACATGGTGTTACCTGTACCCATGTCACACCTTAAAAACAAACAGGACTCAGCTTCAACTTATAAGAAGTTGCGCCTTTCTCCTTGACTCCAGGTGTCCCTGATTTCTAAAGTTGAATGGGTACATGGAAATGCACCAGGTATGCAATGCGTGAATGCGCAGCAGGAAGAGAGTTAGAATGAGTAGAAAGTAAGACTTGAACTAAGTCTTGAGTTGAAGACTTTGGTTGGTGACTTCTGTTGATATTCAAACTGGAGAAGCTCCACCTAATATAAGAACTTTGATACTAAGTACAAATGGTTCTACAATAATCTATAGTCTAATTTACTACTGACTTAGTAATGTTATTAGTCAGTAGGTCAGCAAATGCGCAGTTTCCCTGAAGCCTAGAATTTTCTACCTTGTTCCTTTTCTCCAAGTTGAATCACACTGCATTGCAGTGCAAGGCTGTGCATTCTGAATGCGTATCTGTCATGTATGATTTCTCCACTTGGGTTCTCTGTGGGTTTATGATGTGAATGTGCAGCTAAGGATCGGATTGTGACATGAGGTCATCAACTGCCTTTGGAACTGAACTGCTAGATGTCTCCTGACTTTGTTGTGGGACATCAGATAAAGATAAGAAGTATGTCTCCGTCCCATCAGGACCACCACTCTCAGAGACAGAGGAAGATCTTTGATAAAAATTGGAGGACTCCTCATCAGAGGAAATATCAGAAATAGTTGCATCAGATATGGATAATTCAGTATTTGAACTCTTAGATCCATCTGAGCCATAGATATCATGTTGGAATTCTTTGGATTCTTTAGTATGCAGTAAGTTTTAAAAATAGCAGAATTGCTTATTGGTTTCTCACCATGATGCTTGATAGTTTGATAATTTTCTTTTGAAAAATATCTGTTAGTTGGCTTTGGATATGGTCATTATTAGCTTATGTACCATTCAGTTCCTCTATAACTATATCATTCTGAGTATTTGGAGATGTGTCTTCATTCATACTATCATCTGATGCCATATTCAAGTCTTTTTTAGCCAAAATAAAAGATTCAATTAGCTATTAAACATACCTGAATCTTCCAGTTGGTTAAAAGTTCAGAGAGATAAGCTTTGTATATCTTGATTATCAGTCTACATACCATCTGAATTTTCAGTATCAGCATCTGTTCCACTAACAAGCTCATCTTTCATATTGTCACCAGAAAGTCAATAATCAATCTGTCAAAGTTATTGTAAATAAACACACCTGGTGTGTTTATTGTTAATATCACCTCAAATTAATTACATTGTGAGGTACAAACCTGGGCCTCTCAAAAACTCCACAGTTGTAGCTATACACTTCTGCAAAGACAAGATGATTGCCTGTGAATGTGAAGTTGATGCAAGAATTTGCTGATCCATCTTTAGATGTTGCCTAATAGTCCTTCGAGAGCATTCTCTCAAGGGATAGCACTTGGAGCAGTAGCAGGGCATAGTGGTTTGTGGTCAACATTCAAATCAACAAGATCAGATTGTTATTGCAATCATCACATGATAATGTGACTTGTTGTCACAATCAGAAATCATTGCAAAGTGCCTTCACCTCTCATGCAAACATGGCATTCTCTGGCCTTCCCAACATGTAGCAGGCACAGGTGCACTCCAACTATTTATTCCCCTTGTCCACTAGCCACCCATGTTGAGATGCTCGATCTCCCTGAGTTGATGAAAAATCCACATGTTCAGACTATGTATAACAATATCAGGAAGCTACGACACAGATTGTTAGTGCTTTGGATATGCAAAGTCTCTATGGAAAGAAAATACTGACCTTAGATCTGAAATACAGTCTGTTAGTGCTGAGCTTCAATTATTGAAAGCCAACATGCTTTAGTACATCCATTTTTTTCTATTCCCTTAACTTTATGGTATAAGATATGTTTTTAGTGCTCCTCGTTGTATGCTTGACTTTTCTCCTGCAACATCTATCACTCCAAATGACTTCATTTCACAACAACATCAATCAGCATTGCACTTTTCACATAAGCCAGCCATTTTCCCTCAGAAATATCCATTTGAAGTCCTGTGGACACTTGAGGACTGTCAAGATGACCCACTTGTCAGTCTCACTAATGCTAACAAGTCAAGGCCATTGATGGATAGGGCAATTTGCCATGAAGATGGCCATATGATTAGCTCTGCAGAGTATAGTGCAATCAAGACATCAGCACGAATGATTCGATACAAGCTTCAACAGCTTCCAGCACCCCAGGATCAATGACTAAAAGGAATCCAGTGGAAGACGAAAACCTACTACCATTTATTCCATCCAAATGAATGAAACAAGACAATTTGAAAATTGGAAGAACTGCAGCCATTGGTAGCCCTTTGCACATCCAACTGGAAGGCCGACCATGTCTTAGGCAATGCACTCCTGGCTGCAACAGATGACAGCAACATGGACCATGACAGTGACTCCTCTGCGGCACTGCCAAAGAAGCACTCCAGCACATCCAAGCAGGACAGAAAGAAAAAGAAAAAGGAGAAAAAGGCAAGAATGAGAGCAAGGAAGGAGCAAGGAAATCAAGAGGGGGGTGTGGCAGACAACATCAATGATGGTGTGAAATTGAGTCTCTCTTCTAGCTTCTAACTCATGAAGGCCACTGCAACAGATGCTTCCAATGTTCACATGTGATTGCTATCCCCAACATTGAGCAAAGTAAGTGACATAAAGTGCTCTCAGCTGCCATCAAGTCCACAGAAACAGAATGCAGCAAAGAAAAAGTGGCAGGATGAGAGTGCCACCACCAGCAACCCCACACCTGTCAACACTGTTGTCCATCAAGCTTTGATGAATTTGTTGAATTTTGATGGCCCTGGTGCCGCAACACCTGCACCCAAGCCTCATGTGTTTAATTTCATCCAGGTGGACACTTGTTGTAAGAATGCTCTGCCATTTCATTAATTCAACCATACTAACACCAAATACCAGATGCCAATCTCAAACATATGGATATCTCAGCTAATAAGTCTATACTGACAAATTATTATAAACAGGCATATTCAATTATGACCTTTCTTTTATCCCATTTGCCATCGACCTCCTGAATGTGATGGAGGCAAATTTTGACTTCAAACAAGAAGTGACTCCAGTCCTCACCACCAATTTCCTTTCTCAAATCAAAATTGCAGACCCTAATGCCCCCAATACATCTGAAGATGATAGTGGGCCAGGATGGGGCCACCATCAATTTACTAGTGACAATATGACCATTACGACTGTCTTGAAGTCCTGAGACTGTGTGGGGAGTACCAAAATCACATGCAAGTTGATTGCCATCACTATCAAGACCTGCCAAGTCACATGGCATCTTTGTTTTGAGAAAGGCTCAATCCCAACAGTTATCTTAGCGATGTATACTTGTGAAATCTTGTTGAAGTACTTTGGATGATATGGAACAATGTGGGTGGGGTAAGTCTGATTGCTTCACTAACCTCTAATCCTATGATAATTTTGAAACCGTCCAGCCTGCAACGATCATGACAACAAGCATCACTACACCAATGGCACCAGGACCAGTATCTGATGACCAACCATCAATGCCCCAATTACCATCATCACCAGTTCAACCCCCACCATTATTGCCAGCTGCTTCAACATTCTTATCAGCCTTAGATGCAATGGCTTCCACAGCGAATTCAATGGCCCTCGACCAGCTTGACCACTTGTCAATGCTGTCATCTGTTTCTGTGGCTGTCGCTGCTGGAACAATATTGGATCCTCCAAATATGATGGGCAACACTGGCATCAATGTGCCATGGGTAAGGGAGCAACGACAGGACTGCATGTAAGTCCCTCAAAATGAATATTATCATTTTAAATCTTATATCACCATTACTAGCTACTTACAATGGAGGAGATGAGGGCCTGGATCAAGGACAAGAAAATTTCCACTGCACCAACCAACAAGCTACAAAAGGATGGCAAGTAGTGCTATGTAACCCCCCCACCATTACTAATTAAATTCCTAGATTTGATAACTGCAATACATACTGCACCAAGAGCCCTGCAACCTTCCCAAGATGATATTACAAAGACTCTCGAAACAGTTGGTTCCCTCATTGCTCATGCCCAGATCAGTGCCTATGGCCCCTACCCAGCACAAGGCTAATCAGAAAGCAACACAGAAAGCCACCATAGCTGCCGTGGCTGGTCCTTCTAGTTTTTAGTCAACTCATTGACTGTTGTTTGGTATGCTGATGATAAGGATATACTATGCTCATGGTTTCACTGACTCCGTTTGACAGTACATAATTGTTGCATCATTTTCATCCATTGTTCGCTCATTCCCTGCCAGCATCATCTTCTTTGGTGTGGTGCCTGTTGGATCCTGAGCACTGACTGTTGTTGTTGTACTGGTTGTCTCGAGCTTGCGATCCTGTTTTTTTTATACCTGCATCCTGTATATTACTTTACCTGACTGGAATGTGACTTTGCTTGACTCTCACTTGATGATCGCCAGACATTAGTATGACTACAGTGTATGTGCCAACCTGACTAGACATGGCTTTTGAGTGCAGACTATTCATGACTTCTATACAACTTTTACATGACATACACACTATTTGCATGACTGGATGTTCCTGAATGTGTAGGACTTTGGGTTGACTTGCATAATCAGGCTGTGGTCCCAAAACATGTACATTTGGTTGGGATCTGTCTCAGACTTGACATGGTACAACTTTCATTTGACTTTCATTTTTACTGAGAATGATGGGACTTCAGGATCAGTGGCAGGGCTGCCTAAATATGAACTCAACTAATCACATGACTGGGACATTCTGACTCTCTCCACTATCTGCTTGATTCTTCCATTGCTGTCAGATGAGCAACTGGCCCCCAAGAAGACCAAGGGTAAGGTCCCCACAAAGTCAGGCCTAGTTGGGGAAATGGCAGCTGCTAAACCAGGCATGCCCATCACATTCCCATGTTGATGTCTGTTAACTTTGTCACAGCTTGCAGCAATATGTTCACAACAGTTCCAATGAGGGTGAAATAGCTATCAGTGGAGAGACCAAGAAGCTGATCATTCACCAATCTGATACAACTTCCAAAGCCAGCAAGAAAGCTTGTGATGTGGCAAAGGATGAAATGATAAGCAGGCAATTGGCATGTTACCCAAAGATAACACATACATATATCCAACAGTCAGTGTGCATGCAGCATCTTTCTCACAATATAGCACTGATCATCTATGTTTAGGGGATCTCTAACAAGACAAAGATCTTCAGTGGTGAGCTGGTACATCAAGCAATCTGTGTAACATTCTTTGGCCCTGGAGATATCACATCCAAATATCCTAGAGAGTTTCATTCATAAGTGAATACTAGTCAGAATGAACTTGAGGTTCTGCCAAGCATGGTTGCAATGGCAATGACTGTGGTATGATATTTGATTTTGATCTCATAGATGTTTATTGATCTTGTCCAATAGTTCCATGCTATTATCAAGTTTATGAAGATATCCATTTTGTTGGAAAGACTTTTGATGGTATATACAAGGCACATTTCATTCTTTTGACCAAGTTTTGGATCATACAACTGGTCGCTTATCACAAATTGATATACAAGTGTTTCATGAAAGCTAAGTGAGTCTCTCATATTCCTCTTATGTTTTTCCTGTCTAAGCCATGTGTTTCCAGGGGCTCTGAGCCTGTCTCACAATGGTTCTGGCTCATCAACAGGCTTTTGATGATATGGATTGGAATCATATAGTGGTCTCAGATTAGCCTTCTTTCCTATGCAATCTTTAGTAGTATTCATAGTTTATTCATAGTAGTTACCATTACTATATTATGTTGCCATTTGTCCAGTAAACTGAGGAAGAATTAAAAGAACTGCAAAATAATCAGTGATGAATTAGTTACTAAGTAGCCACTAATTTAGTATTATTTGTCACATTTCAAAATAGGAGGCTAGAGAATAGTGACATTTTGTCATTAATTAGACTAGCCTCACTAATGGCTTTAATTAGTAGTAATTATATGAATTATCCACAAATTTCCTCTGATAAAGAGTTAATTAATAAGGGAGGCTTTTTCTGATAAACACTGCAGTATAGCACATGTAATATGAGACCCACAGGGTAGGAAAACCATCTCACATTTCATATCTTTAAATAGTGTAAAATCATATATTTATGCTATAGTTTTCATGTACTGATAAACCCCAAAATGGAATAAGTTTCATGAGGAGTTTGCATACAAATCTACCACTAAGAGGAGTGAAAAAGGTGTTTTTCTACTTGTAAGGGATGAGTTAATGGAATGAAAACCTTCCCAAGTTTGACCACAGTCCATATCACACAATGGGATGGTTTTCACCTTTAAATATCATAAATAACACTAATAATTTGTGTCAAATATTTGCAAATATTTTCTCTGAGTACAAACAACAATGCTTGCCAACACTGCTCTTGTGAGAACCAAGTGTTTGCAAACATTCCCTCTGGTGAGAGGGTGTATTGTTATATTATATAATTATTATGACTAGAAAAAAAGTACATTAGGCAGGGTTGAACACAAGACCTTATGAAATAATGGAACATATAACACAACACTCACAACCACTAAGTCAAAACACCATAAGATATAAGTGATCAAATAGATATATATTGATGCCAATGACATGGGGACTTTAACATTTGTTGATGATGCTTATATAATGCACATAAATCATTGCACATGTCTTGTGCCCTATTCTGTGTGTTCTCTGAGTAAATAACTACAAAAAACTAAGTCCCCACATCACAACATGTGCAACAATTTATGTGCATTATATAAGCATTATTGAAGTCCCCATGTCGTTGGCATCTATTTGATCACTTATGATTTATGGTGTTTTGGCTTAGTGGTTGTGAGTGTTGTGTTATGTTCTATTATTCTGTGAGGTCTTGTGTTTAATCCTGCCTGATGTACATTTTTTCTAGTCATAATAATTATGTAATACAAAAATACACCTCACCAGAGGGAATGTTTGCACTCAGAGAAAATGTTTGCAAATATTTGATATAGATGGCTCAATAACACTTCTTTACCTGGGTTGAATTTCATCAACTTTTCAGAGGTTTAAGGGGAATGAGAGAATCTTGCCAATAATGTTAAATGATATGTTTTTCATCACATTAGGGGCATATTTGAACTATTTATCAAGGGATTTTCAGACCATTTATAGACTAGTTTTATCATATTATTAGTGAATTTCAAGCCATTAAAATACAAAATTTACTCTGTAATTTCCACTCGCCAAATCAGACCACTGTTCTGTTGGCTTTGATGTGGCACCTGTCATGCCTATTGAAAGATGGAATAACATGGCCAGTAGCACTGAACCATCCTGCAAGCAAGGACTTGCAGCAGTAGGGGGCAGGTGCTGGTATTCTGTGGCCTTGTCTCTCTTGCTTCCTGGCATTGTATGCATCTACAAACCACCCTACAAGCAGCTACTTGTAGATGTGGTAGCAAGTGCCATGCCCCTCTTTCTCCTCTTATCCTGTGTCATTGTCAGCATTAGCAGCCCAAATCTAGCTCATAGCAGTGGAGGTGGGTGCTGGGGTCCTTGTTGTTGTGCCTTTGCCATTATTATTGACATGGCTGTAAGCATCTGTGATCCCACTGGTGAGCAGTGGCTCACAGTGAGGAGGTGGGTGCTGGATTATCCTGGTATGATGCTGATAGACTGTTGTCCTGTTGTTGGACCTTGGTGATGTGGCATATTTATGAGGGTTGGGGGGGCATATCTTGTGGGTACCCTGTTGCATAGGCTGTTGGTGGCCATTGCTGTTGCTGTTTCTCTGTTGTTAGATCCTGGTGATGTGGCTGTCAGCATCCACTATCCATTCTGTGTACTGCTACTCAGCTGACTGGTGTGCATCAACTGGGTAATTCCTTTACTACTACTCAGCTGACCGGTGTGCATTAACTGGATAATTACTTTTATGGTACTTGGTAGACCTGTGTACATTGACTGGGTAATTACCTTTCTGCTACTTGGCCAACCTATGTACATTGACTGGGTCTTTACTGATATTCAGCTGATTCATTTGTATCCCATTAAGTTTCTGTGGTGGCATCATGTATTCAGCCAAGTTGTGTTTAACAAGTTGTAGTACTATGTAAACAATAAATTGGCCAACCTGTTTATCTTGTATACATACACAGTGCCCAGCTGAGATGTTCATATCAAGGTCCTTGACCAATTGTTTCCAGCCATTGTTGATGGCCCAAATGCACCATCAGATCCATCATCTCTCATGGCTTAAGTCACTAAACTAGCTGTCCATTGAGGTATTGTAACTGGTATTTCTGTAATTCTCTAGTCATTCTGACTGTTGTCATGACAAAAACATTAAAAACACTTACCACAAAGCAGATTAAGAAATATGAGTCCCCCAGTGTACTGGTATTTGATATCTGAGTCAGTGCCCCCATGCATATTAATTGGTACTAGGCTCAAAGTTTAAACACCTACTAGTATTCAAACCTTACCTTGCTTTTTTCACCATCTTGCATGATTGATATGAACACAAGTCAACCAAACCAAAAGTTTTATCCTTAGCTATCAGGTATTTATGGTATCTACAAGAAGACTTTGTAGAATAGCTTCTGAGAGTCATTTAAGTAAATCCTTTGCCTATGGTGGCTTTCCTGTTTTACCACTCTCTTGTTGTGAAACACCACTAGGGAATATAACCTCTTTTTCAATACTGAGAACTTGGAACTGACATTTTCTTCAGCTAGACAACAACTTGTGCTTCATCTCTGGTCTTGCTATGTTTATTGTTATCTGCTTGTCTTATATTTATCATATAATTAAATATGACCATGTTCTACAATTTTGGCTGACTTAATTATTGTTAGTGTTTTAAAGTCCAGCTCAGTCTGTTTTTTTTGCCCCATTTGGACAAACTGGAACGGGAACTCATTGCCTGTTATGGTAAGACCCCCAAAATTAGACTGAACCTGAAAAAACTGGTCTGAAACAGTTTGAACCAGTTTGAACTGACTAAAACTGCTCTTCTACCTTATAAAACCAGTTGTAAACAATAGTATATAGTATATATTAGTCAACTGTAAAGGTTTTATGGTGATAACAATCCTCTACATCTTAAAACACACAATTATGAGATATTATACAAGATAGATTTTGCAGTAGCATATCATTTTGGCCATAGCACATGCAATTCTGAACTGTTTTTCTTTAAAATGTGGTCAAAAGATATACCATATACATATATACACCATTTAAGTGGCTGAAATGTTGTCATATTTCTTGTTCTGGAGCAGTTTTGATCATGGCCCATCCAAAATGATAAAAGCCTCAGAAGTGGGCCACTTGCCCTGAAACATGGAAAATAACAAAGACAATGGAAGTTTTTGGGAAAGCCCTAGCCTGTATGAACAAATTCCAGTATCTAACTTCCTGAGATTCTATGTTGAACACTAGTTCTGGGGAAAACCAGAACCAGTGGGCCAGATATTACCAATTTCATCAATTTTACCTCAAATAGCTTCTGGGTTTGGGAACATACTCATTGAGGTGCTATTTTGATATTACAGGAATGAAGATCAGTACATTGGCCACTTGGTTAATCCCCTATTCTCCTAGTTTAGCTTCAAACAGTGGGTGGCCCATTACCTTAGGCCACTTCCTGAACCTTGACAGTAGTCTGAAAACAGGTCATTTTAGTCATGCCTAGTCAAAGGCTTGACTTTGCCTGTACTATTACCTAACTTTCTTTTTTACTGAGTGTGATGTGTGAAACACCCCAATGTAAGACTACATTACATCCTTGATATTAGTTCATTCATTTGTTCAATTTAATAAGGTTTTCCCCCAAAGTGGGAGAAAAGTAAAAAGAGTACGATGTAAGAAATAGGGTAGAATTGTAATAGCAAACTGGGACTAAAAGGAGAAAGGCGGGGAAAGGCGGAGAAAAAGACAAGGATGACATCATTGGGAGAGAAAATTAAACGAGATATGTAGACCAGGGGACCAAAAATAGTGGGAGGAAAAAAAGGACAATTGGAGCATGGAAGAAAAAGAAAGAAAGAGGTAGAAAGTGTCAAGTAGAGTATTGGGATATACAGGCAAGGGAAACAAAACGACATGGTCACGGCAAGACGTATCGTGAAAAACGAGGCACATACGGGCAAGACGATTTACATAGTGGACAATGGATGATGGATGGTGGCATATGGACGAGAGGGAGAGGGTATAAACTCGGTTTGGTCGGTATTAATATTGCTGTTTTTGTTGAATGCTGTTGATATGCTGTTGATGAAACGAATAACATGAACATATCCCTCCCCTCCCCTTCCTTTTCCCCCATTCCTCCAAGAAATATGACAACCCAGACTTCACCTAACCCAATCCAACCTCTCCTCCAAACCCCTTCCAAGACCCTCACGTTCCCACTCGCCACCTTCATCCATAATCCCCGTAGACCCACTGACACTCCCCCCTCCACCATGAACACTCCCCCCTCCGCCAAATCCTCTCAAACTCGCACTTGGACTCCCCGCACCCATATAAGCATGGACGTGCAGATTTACATTGATACCACTGACACCGGGTATATGCGGCGGAGGCTCGACGCTCGAAGCGCTCGTGGTGAGCTGGGAGAGCGGGAGTGTGGATATGGGGGTAGAGGAGAGTAGGTCAGAGTAGGAGATGAATGAGAGGCGTTTGTGGATTGTTGAGTTGGCGTTGGCGTTGATGTTTGAGGGGGAGGGTGGGTGAGAGAGGGAGGTTGCACCTTGGGGTTGGACAGGAGCGAAGTGTGAAGATGTTGGGACTGAAGTGGGCGGAGAAGGGGAATAGGAAGAGGATGCACGTGGTGTAGTTTCGGGGAGAAGAGAGGTCGGATGTTCGAGTGTGGTGGTAGTAGGTGAGTTTGGGTCCGAGCCAGAGGCGGTGGTGAAGTATGCCGAAGTGGGTGTTATGATGGATGGAGGTACGCTCGGGCTCCCGTCTACCGCAACGGCATTGGTGACGGTGGTGACGGTGGTGTCGGTGGCGTTGGTGTTGATAGTAGGTCTGACGCGCAGAGGCGGGGAAGGCGAAGCAGATGCACTCTGAGGTGAAAGTGAATGCGTCGGTAAATTCAAGAGTAAACTGCCTCTCTGATTTTGACCAGCAGCAGCAAGAGAACCGATAGTAGGACTGGGACTACGGCTCCTGAAACTGCCTATCGGGCTAGCGAACCCACTGCCGAAAGTGGAGTTGCCACTACCGGGAGCGGGTGAGACCACTGCGATTTGGTCGGATTGATGGTCGTCTTCGGGGCCGATGCCTGCGAGGATTGCAGCTGCGGAGTCGAGGACGGAGGGGACGGAGTGTTCGAGTTGTTCAGTGGTTTTTGAGCGGGGGATGCGGTGTGGGTTGGGAGGGTGGGTTGTGTGAAGTGGTTGTGGAGACGGTGGGGAAAGTGGTTCGATATCTCTTTCAAAGATTGCAGAAGAGGAGGAGTGGCTGTAAGAGGGTTTAGTTTAGTGAGTTGTGAAGAAGGAAAAAAAAGTTGACTTACACAGAGGTGGGGGAGGAGGGGATGGAAGTGGGAGAGCGAGCTGGAGACATGCGAAGGTGTTGTGAA
>QFEU01005670.1:0-18930 GCA_003316345.1 Tricholoma terreum | reverse complement strand
ATGACACTATGACACTATGAAGTGCTATGTAGTGCTGGGTAGATCAACCAGACATTGCTGATGCGACTAGAGAATGAAGTTCCAAATGCGATGAATCAAGTTGTTAGGTCCTTGCGCACAGTGATGACTATTGTTGGTATTATTTCTGAGGTAACTGGAATGCTTGAGGGCCTTGTCATAGTAATAATTAGTGCTCGTTCTTTTTAGATGAACCCATTTCTCAAGGTCACGCTAAATTCATCTCTCATGGTTTGTCCCAAGATTGGATACTTCTTATAGCTCCTCTGATTGAACGTAGCTTCTCAACAGTTTCCAATCAGCTGCAGATGTAGATGATAAGCTTCTGCATCTTGTTCGCCTGATGGGAGATACATATGCTCAGATCGAACACTTGCAAACTCTTGAGGACATGCACCCTCGCTTGCAGGAGATCATCCGACAAATTCTTATATTGACGACAGAATGTACTCTATTCATTCAGGGGTCTGTTACTCAAAGCACAATGGGTACGTTTCTAGGCTTATTAAAGTAAGAATTTCGATAATATCTCATCCCGATAGCTCGCCATCTCAATTCCGCACTCATAAGTAGTAAAATTGGCGAATTCAACCAGGCGTTCCTGACCCTTCGACACTCTCTGGAAACTGGTCTGGCGATACAAGTTAATCAGATATCTGTCAGAATAGAAAATCTTGCAGGGCTAGGTATGTGGCCTTGACCCCCAATATTCTTCCCTCATGAACTCTGCTATTCCGATAGACATGATGCGTACATTTCTGAATCCTGTTGAAATGGATTGGTCTGGTCGACCAATATGCCTCCCGAACACTCGATTGGACGATCTCGATTTTATTACACAATGGTTGGTCGCCGGACACTCACAAACACTGTTGTGGATTCATGGTGTGGCAGGGTGCGGTAAGAGCACCTTGTCGGCTACCCTTGCGGACATGTTTGCCCAATTGCATCGCCTTGGTGCATTCCTCTTTTTTGACCGTGACCGTGAGCGCTCCAGCGACCCCCATCAAGTTATCCGCACAATGGCATACCAGTTGGGATTGTATGACTCTCAAATTGCGCGTGCGATACAGCATGCAATTCAAGAAAATCCACACATCATTAACTCCCCGCTCTCCTCCCAGTTCCATTCGCTCATACGCCAGCCTATGGAGACACTCTCTAATACGGGCCCCGTTATCATCATCCTCGATGCTCTTGACGAATGTGTCCATAGTCCCGCTCGCTCAGAATTAGTGTCCATACTTTCACAAGAAACATCTACGTTGCCCTCCTTCGCCCGTATAATAATGACAAGTCGAAATGACACATACATGCGCCGTTCATTGGAGAACCGTCCCCACGTCGAGATACGTGACATTGGCATTGCCGCAGACAAGGATATCTCCGTTTTCATCCAAGGGAAAGTAGAAGATATTCGCCTGAGGCATGGACTTTCTGAAAATTGGCCAAGTCCCGCTCATGTTGGTGCGCTTACACAACAGGCCAATGGACTCTTCATTTGGGCGAATGTGGCATGCCGATGGATCGATGGTGGTCATAATCCGGAAGAGAGGATTAAGGCTATTGCTGATGGTCACTCAGTTGAGGTCGGCGACCTCCGTCTTGATGCCCTCTATGCATCTGTCTTATCAAATGCTGGTCCTTGGGGGGATGAAGATTTTCGTAAAGAGTTTCAGGCCATCATGGGAATCTTACTTTTGGTTCCAGATCCAATCGCACCTAAAACTATCGACACCATCTTGAATGTGGATGCGCTGCGATTGTTGTCAAGATTTCAAAGTGTTCTTTCCTGCAATAGTGCAGATGAGCCAGTCCGCATACTCCACATATCATTCTGCGAATATCTTCAGGGTTGTAAAGGTGAACCGTGGTACATCGATACTGATCATCATCACAGAGAACTTGCCAAGAAAACCAGTGCCATCCAAAATATTTTTGCGGAAGAGAAGTGATTGCATTGGAATTCACCCACACATCAACGCCGGAATACGAGGAAACTGTGGCCACCATGTTCAATCCCTTCTTGGGTTTGTTGTATTTGCAGTCTTCATGTTTAGGTTAATTACAGTATAGTGGTATACATTCTGAATTGTCATGTTTAACTTTACAATTCAGTGTGCCGAGTCTCGATCGCCATTCGCCACCCCTGGCAGGTCCACCTGCTAACTACAGGATCAGTGCTCACAATTGGTAGTGCTCACCATGTCCATCCAACTTGGATGCCTCTTTGTCCTTATCTTTTCCCAGTGTTAAGCGAGCCATTCCGCTAGATTTGCCATACTTGAGCAGGTACTAGTCGTCATCTTCGAGATGAGTCAGGAATGCCATTCATGATGTTGATTGGCAAGCGAAGCAAGAGGAGCAGACTTATCATGCCCGCAAATTCAATGCAGAATGCCAGGTCAGTACTTGAGCTGGCTGGCATGGTTCACGCGTGCTCGTCGGCTCCGACACAGGTGCCCAGACGAAATATTGCGTGTAGTCTGGCCCTCGATCGTCGGGAACACCAAGCTTGACCGGACCTTCTCGATACACAAAAAATATCAAAAAATAGGGCGGGGAGGAATGTATGGTGATTTACCTGGCCCTGTGATTCAGCCGTTTGTCTTCTGCAGGCGTTGAAGAACATCCCTTTACTTACCGAACCGTCGTTGTTCCCCACATAACAGGTTCGTGGCGTACTTCATAGTCAACTGCTTGCAGTAGATGTGTGTGAGGGCTTCCTTGGAGCAGTGAAGGTGAACCCTGCCGCCGATCGAGCAGAACCTCGATCAGTCCGCATGTCATCACCTTGTCCTGCCTGAGCCTCTTCTGCTGGCCGACAAGGGCCATCACTCAATTTGTGCCTTGACAAGAGCGAGAAGCTCATGTTTCTCGAGGCCGCTGGTTTTGACAGGTCAGTTGACTCGCGTGTAGAGAGGCGATCAAAAAAGAGCAGGCACCTGAGATCTGATTCTTCATATGGGCCGGAATTCGCAGTTATCTGATTTTGATTACAAGGAGGTGAGAAAAGGTGGAACGGAAAGACTGCTCAGTGCGTTGCAGAGGCGGTTGCGCGCGATGGCTGGATAGTGTCTGACGGGGAGTATGTGGTGCAGGTGAAGCAGGCGCAATGGGGGTACGCACCTTGCATAATCGTGGTTTCCTCATTCCATCCTTTCGGCTTGTCAAACTCGCCATCGTCTCCATCGCGGGCCCGAGTGTGACGATCCTCGTCAAGGTCATCATCACTACTGCGTCCTTTGTTCTTTCGCTGCCGCATGACAGCGTCCCTGCCCCACCCGCGCAGGCTCTCGTCGCACGAGCAAATGGGTTCCAGGATGCCGGGTGTCTTCGTCTATACCGCCGCGCAGGGGGAAGGTACGCTGGCGTATCCGTAATATTCCCCGTTTAACACCTCTTGCTTAGCTGCGGTTCGCCGAGAAGCCGTAGAATCAGGAATATATTCGCCACGGCATGCGGGAAACTGCACAGTTCCGTTGGTTTTATGGCGGACGGCAGACCCCAACGATGATAAGGGAACGTGTTATAGAAAACCTATAGTCATTAAAGTAGACCGTGGTAGACGTACAAGTAGATCTTGACTTCATGGTTTGCGAAGTAACTTTGGAAGAGTGGTCTTGAGTCGGCTAGAAAATTTCCAAGGTTTGGCACAGTCCAAGGTTGCCGAAAGTCCGGGATATGTTAATTAATAATATACTCTATGGATATACAATAAGATATACATTATATGCAGGCGCTAGCTTCACCGATATCAATCTACTTCCACATCCTCCCCCAGCATCTTCGCAAGCGCATCATTACCCTGATCGACAGGGGGCTCATAGACCGCAAACGCCGTCTTCTTCCCGACCCCTTCTCCAGCACCCGGCTTACCAACACCGTCCGTTGACGTCCATCCTTGACCTCTATCAGCAAACACCTCAGGGCTACGATCCAAGAGCATGTCTAGATCCTCATCGCTAAGCACCCCAGCCTTTCCCTCTGCAGTGTTTGGCACAACATCGATCTTTTCCCCTTCGAGTCGGAGAAGGGAGGCAGCCATCTCTGCCATTGTTTCTGCTTTGCCCCCATCCGCCGCTGCAGGTTTCTTGAATTTACCTTGATCGACCAGGAAATCAACAGTTATTCAGTGCCAAGAAAAGAAATAGGTAATACCTTTGGCGATGACCAAAGCCTCAAGCTTCTTCTTCTCCGTCGCCCGCTGCATGATCTTCGTCTCGATAGTATGTGCACTAACAATTCTGAAGATCAACACAGGCTTCGTCTGGCCAATCCTATGGGCACGATCCTGTGCTTGTGCGTCCATCTGTGGATTCTATAACATACGATCCCATCAACACTGATGAGGCTCAGGAGAAAGATAAAGAAACCTACCCAATCCTGATCATAAAAGATAACGGTATCGGCAGCGGTGAGATTGATACCCAGCCCGCCTGCTCTCGTGCTGAGTAAGAACAAGTGCGGAGCACCAGGACGTTCCCCTCCATTCTGAAACTTGTTCATCTGTTCACGGCGCTCGAGGGGAGGAGTCGACCCATCGATGCGGCAGATTTTCCATCCCATGAACTCGCATGCCCAGTCCTGTGAATCAGATATACATTATTGTTCAAAATGATGGGGAAACGTAAGGGGATGAGGTACCTCAATGATGTCGAGCATAGTCGTGAACTGACTGAACAGCAGAACTTTGTGTTTTCGCTTGAACAGCTCGCGCAACAATCGGTCGAGGACCATCATCTTCCCGCTCATGTTAACAAGGTCGTCGTTCAGCGCTGGCTGGTGTGTCGCCGGATCCAGGGGCCAGTCGAACAAAAACGGATGCGAGCACACTTTCCTGAGCTGCATGACGGTGTTCTGGAGCTTCATGTTGTTCACCAGCTTCACTGTATGATGGAAAACGTAAATGGCGAGTAGGGGGTAAATCAAAAGTTTGGAGTGCAACTCACACGTTGACTTTAGCTGATGCTCCCTCCCCAATTGATCGACCGCGCTCTTCTGCTCCTTCTCCTTCACTCCCCTCTCATCCAGATCTCCATTCTCCAGCATATCGAAATATTCATCATCGTCCCCGTCCACTGCGTAGCTCTTCCGGCCTTTCTTTCTTAATCGCCTCTTCCCATTGTCCTCTTCCTTCTCGTGCACGATTGGAGTCTTCTTCGGGTTCCCTTTCCCGATAAGATATGAACGCAACGTGCCTTCTACCACCTGGTTATACGCTTCGCGCTGCTGCACACTCAGCGGCGCATACAGCGCATACTCCTTTTTTGGCGGTAGATTCTTCTCAACATCGGCTTTGAGGCGGCGGAGTAAGAAAGGCTTGAGGATAGCATGCAGGGAGCCGATGAGCTGCGAGGAACGTTCAGAGCCGATGGAGGCTTGCATCGTTGGAAGGTTGAACCTGAAAAACTTTGTGAGATGTGATGTTCTATGCGAGAGGAAAGGAAAGAAACATACCAGTCCTGGAAAGCGTCTACGTCATCGAATATGTCTGGTAATATAAAATTGAGCAGAGACCACAGTTCCGCGAGATTATTCTGGACAAGGATGTGAGTGCCCAACTATCATCGATGCAGATAATAAAATACAAACATGCAGCGGCGTCCCAGTCAAGATCATTCTTCCGGCCGAGGTATACTTCTTGATCTCCTTGATAAGCTTGCAATTAAGATTTTTCAGTCTATGCCCTTCGTCCACAACGATGTAGCCCCAATTATAGTTTGAAAGGTGAACCCGGTCTTTGATGATCATCTCATACGTCGTGAGGACCACGGGAAATGATGACATCGCCTCCTCGTCGTCCTCGTCCTCGTCATCCTCTTTCTTTATCACATCGTCGTCGTCTCCGTCAACCTCCATAACATTCTCTTGTTCACCATCTGTCTCTGCCTCCTGTATCGAATCTTCGTCGATGACATCAACTGCCTTCGTGAACCGTTCGCTGCGGCGTGAACCCCTTTTGGGCTGAAAAAAGTCCCTAAGGTTCGTTGGTTTAGTGGGTTTGCTCGCGGGCCGAGGCTTAGATTTGAGTTTTGACTTCAAATTCGCGGATGGCCGAATCCTCCGCTTTGCTACTGGTTTCTTCGCATTGGATTGGTCTACGTTGCGCTTGGATGGGAGGGACATGACTGTGCGTCTTAGCTCTGCACGTTCGGCTGGCGAGCCGTGGTACATGCATACTGGTATCTACAATCCAACCGGTAAGCCACGGGGGAGGTCACGGTCAGACAAAAAGAAAAGCATACCGAGGGGGCGAACTTGGCGTATTCATCCACCCAGTTATGTAGGACGCTTAGTGGGCAGACGACTAGAAAGGGTCTGAAATTTTTGCTTTCTCTCAGATGAGCGCAAAAGGCGATTGTCTGGAGGGTCTGATCGAAGTTCGTTTAGTCCTTCAGTAAAACTAGATGCCAACGACAGAATCAGCACCTTTCCAAGACCCATTTCATCCGCTGCGATATGATACTTTTGAGCATTTTCGTTCATCGCAATCAGAAAAATAGAGATACCTAAGATGCCAGAAATACCGTTGGTGTCAAGCGACACCATCCATTGCAGTCCCTCTAGTTGATATGGCTTCAGCTGGGCCCCAGTAATCAGCGCGGGCTGCTGAAATATGGATGATTCCTCTTCGTCGCCTACACGCAACGCTCCTCCGTCCTCCTTTTTCAGACGCTTCGAATGAGCTTCTTCGTCGCTTGAGCCATCGCTCTCTATACGAGTGCGTTTCATGCCCCGGCGACGCGCATTAGACTTTGACAGAACTTTTCCTTTGGGGGAGGCCCCCCCTCTAGATTCAGCTAGCAACTTCTGCTTCGCCTTGTCCTCGTCCATACGTGTCTTCAGTATCTTTGAGTATATCGCGGACTTGTCCAGAACGAATTGAAGCCTCGAGTATTTACTTTCCTCCTCCTGTAAAAATGCACATTCAATAAGATATAGAAGACCCGAATGAGGAATAGGAACCTCTTCTGCAATGCTCAGCACCTTGTGCGATAGCTGGTTGTGTGTTCCAATTTAGTTATTAGTTATTAACCATACATGAAGAGGGGTGCCTACATTCATCTCCTCTTCGCCATCTGTTGTGTCGCCTGGGGTTGGAGAAGTGGGCGCGGTGCTCGCTGCTGCCGAGGACATGCAGAATGGAGGAGAGGATGAGGAGAGAGGACTGGAAGACATATCGACGGATTATGCTGAGAAGACGCGTCGATGAATATTCAGACTCAGTCGGACATCGTCACTTGCGCGCACTTGCCTCCCCTAAATCAAATCGCGTGACCTTTGCAATTGCAAGTTCCGAACGGGATAAGTCCCGGACCAGTATCGTCGTTTGTCGCTAGGCGGAACCAATTGTTCCCTGTTTCTGGGCATGTAATTGCGCAATTGTTGTCAACAGGCTACTCGATCCCTGTGCAAATATTCTCCTAATCGTGGACCTATCGTTATTTGATGCGTTCTAATATCTGGCAATATCAATGGCATGATGCATATGCACTCGACACATAGCTCTACATTACAGTGGACCCCTCATAACCCATACTGTGGACACCTGTAGGTTATGAGGGGTTAACCGGTTATGGCTTAGTTGAGGTCAGCTCAAAAAATTTCCCAAAAGAAATCATGAAAAAATGTGAGATGCTACGTTAATTTACAAAATTGGTCCTAATCCATGCTGAGCGGGCTCAGATCTGACTGAATAAGCTTAAGGTAACAGACTTCAAAACACTTGATGTAGAAATGATGTAGCCGAATATCCCTCCCATAGGCCAAACCCAGGTTGCAAATACCGACTGATGGACCAAAAAATCTATGGTATGAGGGGTTACCGGTAATGGGATGGATTATGACGGGCTCTATTACTTATCATCGGTTGCATCTAGTCCGGCGCGATCCATCGGTGTTTGCACCGCCCTTGACAAAGAAACCTAATGGAGTGGTCTCCACTTCGCTTCCATCCTTCGGAAATTGGGCAACTATAACACAGCTTTTGCATCTTCGTCGTCGTGGAACGTGCCTAGGGCCGTCACCACGGTTGCATCGGCATGGACGCGGCTGTCCCTCAGCAACGAGCGCCCTTCTTGTCTATATAAACCCCCAATCATAGCTCGAGAGGAAACTCAGAACACATTCTCTCAGTAGGCTGGCCTGTTACTGAATCTTTCGCATCTCCCACACAAACCTCTTCTTCACGACCTCTTACGACTTTTACGACCTCTCACGACCAGTACGCAGTCCCGCCCAAGTTTTACAACTACAACCCGCTTATCGTACTCCACATTTCACGCCAATTTCTCACTCCACACACACTGATTTCTTACTCCAGCAAACACCAAACACTACACTTAACACACTTCGCACAACCACCAACAATGTCCTACTACTACCCCAGTTCCGCAGGAAGCATGGTTGTTCCTTCCTATGCAGGATCCTACGCGGGATCCCACTACAGCGATGGCTATGTCCGCCCGCGCCACGGGTCATACTACGGTGGTCAACAGCACTACTATCCGCCGCCCATGATGTACGGCGGGGGTTCGCCCATGGTCGTCCCATCTTCATCTTATCACCAGGGACGCTACGGTGGGTACGGCATGGCCCCCTCTTACTACGGAAACAGCGTACCTACCGTGGTTGTCCACCGTAGCAGCAGCCGACACAGGCGTCACTCCCACGGCTCCCACAGCCACCACCGCAGCCACCGCTACTTTGACTACTAAGCGGTAGCGGCGGATTGAGACGTGCAAAGTATATGTTGTTCTCGGTCGCATTTCAACAAGGTCTCGGTTTGTGTAAATGGGACTGGCCGGAGGGGGGGAGGAGTGTAAGATAGTCAATCATTTGTATAGTATGTATTGAAGCGGTTGTTTAGCCCATGATTGTAAAATATCGATGCAACTGTATTACTACTCATTACTGAAGAATGTCTGAATATTGTATGGTTCAACGTCCGACTAAAAACGACGTTCAGATCCTGCCTATTTGTCCAGCATCAGGAAAATCAAAAAGTTCTTATTTAGTTTGGCGGACTTATTGGCTTAACGCACTTAAGTGTTTTAAGTGAAAAATACTTGTATGTAGTGGGGTGATTCACCGTAATTCAACTTGAACAGCCGATGACAGGTAAACTGCAAATGGCAATATTCAAAGGCATTCAACCCTCACTAGCTTCACTACCCACAGACCGTTTTCTAAACAACGCATCCACCCTGAACGCAATCCTCTCAACGCCTACACCAACACCGAGGAGCACAGCCAAATCAATAACCACCACACCAAGAACGCTGGTCATGAAGCGTGGTGCAAACACCTTCCACACCATAAGATGGCGCCTCAGGATGGCCGCACTCACAGCCGTACCAAGAAGCAATGTTTCAAAATACATCATGAGCCCTAACGCCGCGAGTGCGCTTTCTCGTTTTACTTGAACATCAGGGCTTGATTCCTCGACGTCTTTGCTTTCGCTTTCGGCAGACGTTAGGGTAGATAACGGTGCACGATTCCATAACGCCACGAGAGGAACAGCAAGTCCCATGAGGAACAACGGTCCAACAGAGTTCAAAACGACCGTCATTGGCGCAAAGGGATAAGTGACAGTTGGAGTTAGTAAGAATGCAGATTTCCACTGGATCGAGGAGATGGTCGCCTGGTGACCGGTACCAAAGAACGTGTGCATTCCAAGGAGAGCCACAAGCACAACGTCTCCGAACTGGATGGAAGGCGATCGATTTGCGGAAGCATCGGCATTTAAAACTGCAGAAGGTGTGGCTGTTGCGAACGCAGCCTCCATACTCCTAACATCACGGACACTGTCCACCACCTCCAAAAACGCCAACAACGCGATAGTAGCCAACGCAAGTACAAGCTGACCTGTCAGCTGTGTCGTAGCAAAGACAATGCTTAATCCTATGCTCCAGAACACAAGGTACGGAGCTCCAAAGGCATTGGCATACCCGAGCACTTTCACTTGGCGTTTTTCGTCAACTTCGATGTTCAAACACAGCGGAACCAACCACCAGAGCGCTCCACCGCCTATCAGAGCCACGCTAAACGCCAATCTCGCCATCCAGGTTCGTCCCAAACGCAGAAGCGGTGTCCATTCATCACCAAGAACGCCTGCAGAATCAGCCCATTCCAGTATCCAGTAGGCTGTGCCAGCGATCAACGACGGGCGCATAATCACAGGCAAATACGATTGCGCGACGCCGAGTTCAGAACGTGTGATATGCAGGAATCGGCTGATGGCAAATGGTAAACCGATAGCAACGGGCCCTGCGAGTAGTAGCACTGGTAAAGGCGGTGAAGGTAGTGATGAGGAGGCGTAGAATGTCACATGGCAGTACGGCTGTTGTTCTTCCCTGCATACGGTGCTGATGGCCATCAGCCGTACGCAGATAGCGAACAGTAGAGAAAAGCCTAGGATTCGGTATCTGAGGCGAGAAACCGGGGCGGTGAACCCTGCACGAGCGTATGGGAGAATAGAGGTTACGAGGAGGAACGGTACGATCCTGTCCTCCCAAAACGTGAATGAATTGGAGAAGAACGCTAGGGTATGGAGGATCAGTATGATCGGCGTAGCCTTTATGATGTCGAGGGAGAGGGGTGTCGGCGACGAGATGATAAGAGTCGAGCATGAAGCGAGCGTGGCTACAAAAACAATGCAATGAATGGCGTCTATTCCTGGGAGGTATGAGGCGAGCAGCAGATAACCAACAAATCCGACCACAGCACCGCCTGCGGCACCTCGAAGACATTTCTGCAGCTGCACACTGAGCCACGAGTTCCAGTCCCTTTCGGCTTGCGAAAGCCCGGCATACACCGACCACGTCGCAAATAGACTAATCCCCAGCAATGCAAACCCTAGTCCCATGAGCATGCGATTGAATTGTGCCCACATGGTACGGCATGCTGTTAACGCAACCCGATTATAATTAGACAGTGTGATCCATCCTGATTCTCCAGGCGAAACGGTTTCCGTGGCCGCCCATGCAGATTGTAACATCTGCCATGAATCATCTAGTTCTCCGCCCGAGGAGCTTGAACGGTACGTATCAAGGTAAGTCTTGATCTGAGCTGCGTTAAGTTCAAGGGCACGTGAAAGATCACTCCCGTAGCGGTCTCGCCAGAATAACTCGGGGATCACAGTTCCCAGGTTGTTGAAAGGAATAGGTAGTCCAAGGAGCAGCGAAAGCGTAGGTACGATATCGATCTGCTGTATTGATCGATGAGGGACCGTTGAGCCAGGGTATGTAGTATACCGCACGAGGCCCGAGGGAACAGGGATGCTGGTTTGTGAAATTGGTCGTACTTTGCTGTATACCCAAAGAGCCGACGAGGTTTCGAGGATACCATCTCCGCCATGGTCACCAGCGCGATCCATGCCGTGATCACCCAGCACAATGAGAAGGGTATCGTCATCGAGAAGCTCGACTACACGTGTAACCACGTCGTTCATCTGCTGCAATTTTGCCTTCATGCTTGGATGATCGGGGCCTACACGATGACCAACGTGATCCACACCCAAAAAGTGGCCGACAAGAAAATCGAAAGGCTTGGTGGGATCTTCTAATAGAGGGAAAAGATGTTTTATCACACCCTCGTCGACAGTGTGTAGATCCTCGACATTGAACGAGTCGTAGGGAAAGGTCATATTTGGCTCGAAAGAATCAGGGAAGACAGACATCCAGGTATCGTCTCCCATGAATGCTGCCTAGCTTCAACAAATCGTAAATGGAGAGTGGGGAGAAAGGAAAAATGTTCACACCTTTTTCCCCGACAGGCGCAACTGTTTGATGATCGAATCCTCCGTAATGGAGGAGCCTCCAAAGTTATTCCCTATATCAACGAAGGTCGGTAAAGAGCCCGTGGTGAGGCCTTTGATGCGCTGCAACGTTGTTGTGGGAGGATCGGCATATGCATTGAAAAGGAACGAGTTTTTGGGATTTGAAGTTGTGAGCTCTCGAGGAAGTGTCAAAACATTATGATGGAATGGAGATACTGGGCTCGGTGGATCCGGTGAGAGGAAGTCGAATCGGAGAGCATCTACAATAAGAAACACAGCACGACTGTGTGTAGGTGACAACGAACATCCGGCCGAGCAAGCGGTGTAGTCGGAAAGAGACAAGCGTGTCAACAAGAAACCGCGGGTAAAAAGATAAATCCCTGCTAGGTGGGCAAAAAACACCCATAAAAGGAGCGCAAGCCTGGTTGTCATTTCATTGGGTGCCAAGATGAGCTTCCTGTGTAGATTCCGTTGATACGTATACAGTGTATCTGGAATTGGGCGCGTATCGGTACTAGTAGGACTGCTTATGTACAATGCGCACAGCCATGTTGACACAAACCAGTGCCAATCATTCTCCGACAGCTGGGGGCCACGCCACAGAGATATAAAGAAGGTTGACATGTTGACACCCAACAACCCCCTCTGCCCAGTACCATGAACGTCGACGCTAAATCACATACCGACGGCAAGGCCAGGACATCCCTCCTTGTATGTATCGTTTCCCCAATATCATCGACTCAACCGTTGATAGCATAGAAAGATCTCAACTGTCCCCACCAGTTGTGCAGACAAAAGTGGCAGTCCTGTAACGGGTTGCTCAGCTCATGACACCATCCCCAGTCCGTCTGATGACGTTGTAACGCCCCTGGAAACATCAGATGATGACGAGGACTTGTCCCTCCCAAAATTCCGCTATAGAGCTCGCACCCGCAGACGCCAGGTGCCGTCTACGCAGATACTATGATGCAGGAGAGAGAGAACGGGAGACGGTCAAAATTGTCTGCATCGGTAGACTTCCCGTATGCCTTCGACATCGGGAAACAAAATTCGACGCATGCGAAGCTGCTACCCAACACCCACGTTCCAAGCAAACTCTTGTACAACACTGCTACCATCATCTTCCGATCGGCATATCATTATCACGATTTGGAGACGAACTTTCTACTTATGTTCCTGCTTTGTATCTCTACCATTTTACTTGTACTATAGATGTGTTCTGTGGTCCTGCAAGTGTAATCACCTTGCCTTTCTGACGTTCAGCTTTGACACTGAGTGTACACACCCGAATTGTGCTGAATACTGCATTCGCAAATGGCTAGCGGCTGCGCTGGCAATTTTTGAATGATACGTTATCGCATGCCAGACGCGCACCTTAGGCCTTACATATATTGAATCACCTCGCCTACAAGATGACTAGTGTGGGTGAACGTCTATCTTATATTAAACATCAGCAGTCTACCGACTCTAGGCAAGTTTCGAGAGATCACGAACCGCGGGATAAGCAAACCAGTGGATGTGTTTTGATTTATAGCAATGTCCATTTCTCTAACGAAGCTTTGATAGATGAACGTTCTGATCTTCATTCCAGCCACCTGCCCGAAAGAGGCTGCTGATTCGTTTCGACAGCTGTACGTATGCTCTTTTGTGAACAGGCCGAGAGAACAATGCTTACTCTGTGACCATTACACAGGCTGCAGTGTGCAGTACCATCTCACGACTACACTCCTGTCATATTCCACATCGAGTGAAGCATCCCTTTGACCATGGATTTACGTTGCTGTGTTCTACAGTGACATGTATTGTGTGGTTCATCACACTAGACATATGCATGTTCAGCGTTCGATTCATAGTCGTAATCCATACCAAAGTAGATTCATGCTATGATCGCCCCCATTTTCGATTTCTAGACATCCGGGCAATACGGTTTTGTGTTGTCCTTGGATAATCGAGTAGCGAGTGACAAAAGTTGTAGATTGATCAACACTTAAACATGTAAGTAATGAATAAGCCTATGCACATGTTTCCTTGTGCCCTATCACTTATCTCCAGGACCCTTCTTTCGTCGCGACAACAACGCCCCCGCGATCCGACCGATGACCTGTACCCATATTACCGCGTGAGGTTTACTGTGCCACTGGCGCTCAGTGTCCCCGGGACTCGGCTGCCAGGTTTCGTTGACTTGAGTTCCTCGATTGCCGCATTATAACTGAAGCTCGACAGCTGCTTGTGACAGCCAATATACGTATCATGCTTGATCCCCTGCTGAACGGATATGCGGGAGCATTGCGCTGTGCCACCCACGAACTCGGCTGCACGTCCTTCTTCGTCGTCAAAATCAGCTTGCATCGCCTCTTCGACCTTCTGCCCCCCGCCCAGCCGGCAGAGCACAGCGTGGGAAAAAAAGGCCAACTTAAACTAGCTTCGAGTTGACGATGATGACCTGCCTCGGGGGGAAGGGAGTACTGACGGGGTGTTCCCGCTGTCTTTGTACCATAGCCGCATCATATTTTGGCGAGTAAAGGATAGTCCGTGTAGCGGAAGCGACGCATGAGTTAGTGGCGCTTGAATATGAAGGATGAGGATGTGGATAGAGCACGGAGAGAGAAGAGCGAAGGCAGAGAGAGGATCGAGTATGACCGTGAACACACGGCTCGGAATCGGCATCGGGATGGACTTGGCAAACCGAGGGAGTACTGAGTGTAGGCATCATGGCTGGTGGTATATAGTGGTAAGTTGATTAGTGGAGTAGATATAATCTAGTACTTACGAGTCAAAAAGTCAAAATTCTTTTCGTATTGTTACTGGCGTCAGTGAACCTTGTCCGTCTGCGGCTCATCTTAGCGAGATCCAGGATCACATCGCGCATATGCGGTAGGAATTGCGGCAGTCAATGTGACTCGGATATGACGGTGCGAGGAGATATAAGCACAATGCCCATCGGGGATCACAAAATCGTGATAACCTGTACCACTGAAGGGCTGCGTCAGATGACGGCTCGAGAGTGGATTAAGAAAGGAAGTAATTCGTGAGACTGCGTCCCTCGATGCCTCCTTGAGAGAACTTTGAAACGCGAAGAAGGATTACCGACCGTCTCGCGCCACAGGCGGTCCAAGTCCCCGATCTGGATCAACCCAACGTCCGCATACACCCCCGCCGTACTTGAGGAGGAGGGGGGAGCGGACGAGGTCTGAGGTGTGCTGGGCCGTGTAGTCGCCGCGGATGGTGCCATCGGCGAAGGCACAGGAAAATGTGCCTGGGTCGGAGGTGTTGAGGAAGTTGGAGACATTGAGGGGGGAGGGGAGGGGGGTCGAGGACGCGGATGCTGCGTTGTGCATAGGGGTGCATGTTGGTAGCCGGTGTGCCAGAAGAACCAGATGTTCTTCTCGTTTGAGATGGGTGTGGGGTGAAGGAGGTCGAGGAGGTTAGTGGGGCGGCGGGGTCGAGGGAGATGCAACGGGAGGGGGACTTGTGGCAGAAGCAGCATACGCCCCTGGGACTTGGGGCTCTGCGGGGTGACTTGCGCTGAGGTATGGAGAAGGGACTGATTCGATGGCCAGGTACAAGGACTCAGGTTTGTCGGATGGCTCATCGCGTGTTGTTTCAAGTCTGAAATGTAGCGTCCATTATACGTCTTGTACTGATAAAAGATATGTAAGAACCCACTTATTTGGAGCCGAACTCGTGGTGGATTCAGATTTCAATGGGGCAATCAACTGCTGGTTGACTTCCTGAGCATCCATCTCCTCGGTTCTGCCGTCCTCATCTGCATCCATGAGTTGATTGACCCCTCGATTTCATCCTCTGATGGACCGAAGATACTACCGTAATCATCTGAGCCCACGGGTTCGTGGTTCTCCTGCTCCCCATCTTCTTCAGAACTTTCATTATCCGCATCATGCTCTTCAACCGCTGTGTTCCCATCTTCTGTCGGCTTGGCATGGGTAACGTCATCCGCAACCTGCGATTCGGCCTCTGGTTGTTCTAGAGTCGATGCAGGCTTGCGAGGCATTATCCTCCGACATTGCTCATTCCTTCGCCCTTGTCATCTTCCTGTTTTTCCTCTCCCTCTTCCTTCAAGCTCTCACGTCGTTCGCGCTCAATCTTGGCACGTTTCTGATCTTCTCTCCCCACACACATCTGCTCGTTTTGATGCAGTACGTGACTTTGAGGTGTATGGGGTCATTGTAACGGTAGCCTGGCAAGCCCATCTTGTAGTATTAGTGAAGATAGTCGTTGATCTTAACGGCTACATGAGAATAGCACATGAGTCTGCTACACCTGAAAAATCATGCATCTCTCACCATGACGTCGCGAGACCCTATGAGCTGGGCTACACGTCGAGTAAGCAGTGTTTGCCTTTGAGCATGTTGGCTGTTGTACACGAGGAATCTGTTGGTTGACGGCCATGATAAGTGGGAACAATGCAGGGAGGGCAGCGTCAAGAACCATACCAAAGAATGACATGGAGATATAAAACGTCTGAAGCTGAGAACCCGAAATGGAAGGGGGTTTTCAAATTCCGTCAACCCTAATCGATCTCGCCGATAAGACCACCTAACGTCGAACCCAATCGTAGGTTGAAGGCTAGCCCAGCTTACTCTCTAAATATTCTCGACAAGAACTGAGACAAGCTCTGTTTTCCCATTCAGAATGCCTTTCTTTCCTGATGCTGAAGGAGTGAATGTGTCCGGGGGACAGTTCATCGACATCGGGGGGGATATCGTTATCAACCCCGCAAACACTTGTGAGTGCTGGCTCATATTGTTGCTAACCTTGTTCTGACCACGCAAAACCAGTGTCCGTTTTTGATATATTGGAACGATACACGGCCTTCAACGCTGCTTATAACTCTAGGGATCGTGAGTTGGAGCATGCATCTATTTGTCAAGAGGGCACACGCGAGGATGTCTTAAGGCAGATATCAGCATGGTCTAGGGTGAATACTGGCTACCCGGTGTGCTGGCTTGAGGGACCTGCTGGCTCGGGAAAGTCGACAATCGCAAATACCATCGCCAAGCAGTGTGATGACGATAATCGGCTCGCTTTCAGTTTTTTCTTCTCAAGGGGCAAGCAAGATCGCAGCGATACGACTAAATTTGTCCCAACGTTTGCATATCAGCTCGCCCAGGCCTTGGATGCAATACAACCGTCGTTGCGACGTACGCTCACAGATCATCCATCTACTGTTCATCTGCGTCTACACGATCAGATCGAAAAGCTTATCATCCTTCCCGCCCTTACTATCCCACAACCCATTCAGCCAAAGGTGGTCGTTATCGATGGTCTCGATGAAAGTAGCGACAACGATCTCTTATGTGACCTCATTCGGCTGCTCGTCGACACCACAAATCACGTCCCCTTTCGATTCCTCTTTACTAGTCGACCTGAACGTCATATTCGGCAAACATTCGAATCTACGTGGGTCAAAGGCAAAGTTCATGTCCTCTCGCTTCGGGACTTTCGTGCTCGCAGTGATGTTCGCGAGTACTTGCAACTACACCTCTCCAAAATACGTGATCAAAATGATCGTATCATGCGAGACGTGCCACGCCCTTGGCCATCAGAGCAAGCACTTGACGTGCTTGTGAACCAGTCCGATGGTTTATTCATCTATGTGTCGACACTTGTCAAGTTCGTGGCTGACATGACTGAATTGCCCCAGGAAAGGCTCCAGGCAGCCATGACAACACATACAGGTGTTGATCCACTTTACCATCAGGTCTTGTCTGTAGCTCAACAGTTCAAATGCTTTCACCAAGTGATTGGCACCATTTTATTCCTTCGACATCCTCTTACCATGAGTGAACTGGGGCAGCTCCTGCACCTACAACCCAGCCACATTCGCCTGGCATTGGATGGATGCCAGTCTGTTTTGGCAATTCCTGATAGTGATCAGGAGGCAGTTCTCCCTTATCATGCATCACTAAAAGACTTTCTCACTGATCACAGCCGGGCTGGGGCTCACTTTTTTGATCCCCAGGTGTACCATGTCTCGATCTTGATTGCCTGTTTGCAGTTGATCAGGGTGAATGGGGATTATGATGGGGGTAGCCATTTATTCTATGCCTGCCAAAACTGGTGTTATCACCTTTCATCAGCACTCTCACACCATGCAACAATTAGGTCTGATGTGGTTATACTAATAAAGGAGATGGAGGATCAGGATCATTTGCTGGAAATCTGGATGTGTGGGTTGGGGGGTTTTTCTGGTGTGAGGACTGCCTTGGAGGATTTTGAATCAGTTGTTGCAAAAGTGATCGTAGGCATGTTTATGCAACTTGTGGAGTATTTGCTAATATGTGGCAAACAAAGGAAATTTCCAATCAGTGGTCAAATGTCATAGCAAGTTTCCAGAAGATATTAAACGTGTTACAGGTAAATAGGCATGGATTGAGACTGAAAATCTTTTGTTCATTGTGTTGTGATGTTTAGAAAGTATGTGCAGTGCTTTTCATTGCACAAACATTAGCTGATAATATAACATTTCCCATTTACACTAGTTGGTATGTGACTAGTATGTGATAAATGCTTATTCTGCAGCTCACACAAATGTTGCCTTTTATCAGATGGTTTGTGATGAAAAAGGATCGTTGAAAGATTTTTTACTGACTTAGGAATAATGAATGGCTCCCATGGAAATATAGGTGTGTTTCATACACATGACAAAGAAAAACATTTGTTGACAAATGTCTGGCATTGGTTGTCAGAATGTAAGTGGTGTTGTGTGACATATGCAGAGCCTCTGACTAATGGTTATGTGGCATCTGCCTGTCTTTAGAAAGTAGGGGTTTGTCTCTGTTATGTGTAGATATTCTGGCTGATAGTTATATGGCATCTGCCTACCTTTAGTTTGTAAGTGATTCTGTTTGACATGTGCAGAGCCTCTGGCTGATGGTTTTGTGGCATCTGCCTGTCTTTAGGGAGTAAGTGATTCTGTTTGACATGTGCAGATCCTCTGGCTGATGGTTTTGTGGCATCTGCCTGTCTTTAGGGAGTAAGTGATTCTGTTTGACATGTGCAGATCCTCTGGCTGATGGTTTTGTGGCATCTGCCCATTTTTAGTTTGTAAGTGATTCTGTTTGACATGTGCAGAACCTCTGGCTGATGGTTTTGTGGCATCTGCCTGT